>CAAKHB010004251.1:183797-194841 GCA_901007665.1 Aeoliscus strigatus
ACTTCATGGTTGCTCTGGTTTATCACAACAACCATCCTGTTTCCTTTCGTGGTCACTGTCCTATTGTCGGCGACATTGGACCAATCAGATGAGCTGCTGGTGTCACAGGAGATTGAAATCCAACCAATTAGAGGTACTGGTGATTCTAAACATGATACCAGTGTCAATAACAATCGCTATAATATAATAATAACCTTTATTCAATGTATGCAGCTCAAAGTGCTGTAAAACAAAAGAGATTAACGAAGATGAAGACGAATGAAAATAGAGTAAAGCCCTTTGTGTGTGTCACTGTCACTTTGCATTGTTTTCTACCCTGTAGCTCCTCTTCACTCCTCACTCACTCATCCATCTGCACCCTGTCACCTCCACTCACGCAGCAGCTGCAGTTACAGATGCTGGAAGCAGTTGAAGCTACAGTTTGTGCCTGATGGTGAGACGTATCACCAGTGTTGTAAGTAACCTGGATACGTCACAGGAGAGGGGGTCAAAAGAAACGACACCTCCAGGGTAGAATCTTCATCTCTAACACACTAGTGTTTCCTTTAACCCTGCTCACTTATGTCTCATTCATATGCAAAGAAAAAAAAACCTGGATTCTTCGATTAGGAAATGACTTTTTTTCGAGGGAAGTGATTGAAGTGGTTTTAGGCATCAGGTGACTCCACAGCGTCGCCATAACGACAAAGTTAAACAGCACTCTGAAGTAAAACCTGGAAAGTTTAGCTCTATTCACTGTAATGAGGTTAATTCAGCCCACAGAAAATGTGCTAAAGGGTTAATGTGACAGACACAGAGGGGCATTGAGCAGGCAACATGGAAGGGAGCAGGAGCTGGAGTCCCGAGTCCCAGGATTAGAGTCATGGGACTAGGCAGAGGCAGGACCATTAGCTCTGAGTGGAAAGGCTCAAACCCAGTGACTCCTTCTCAGATTAGATGCATATGAAAAGGAGAGAGCGAGAGAGAGAGAGGAAAGTCGAGGGATGGAGGTGGGCATGTGTCCTAGAAGAGGATTGCAGAGGTGCAGAGCAATTAGGTGTGGTGGGATGGGGAAATGTGTTTTTTTAGGGCTGGAGGAGAGACTCGTGATCACTTTGAAAGCGTGCGTTGGTAATCTCTGCAGATGGGTTACTGTACTGAGAGTGATTGTGGTAATGGAGGTCAGTTCGCCGCCGAGGAGCCTGACACTGAACTTCATTTAACGTCTGGACTCCATCTGATACCAGCCTCCAACCTGATCATAATCCCCTGTGATACTCCAGCGTGCCTGAATTTGTTGCAGCTGTATCACTTGGGTCGTGTTCCTGGCTGCGCTCCCGACCATTAACCCTAAACTTTAAACGCTGTCGATACGATATGGCGAAGGTGTTTGAATGTTTTTCCTTTGCATGGGCGTGGAGAAGAGGAAGTAGCTAGGTGAGTGTGGATAATTGAGCAGTCTGCAGGCATGGAGAACAGAGATAAGTGGAAGAGTCAGAAATGGAGTGTGATGCTGAGGCGAAGGCCAGGCCCTTTATTTGATGGAGGAAAGAGGAACGGAAGAAGGAGAAGACGTCTCTGAGGAGGAGAGATAGACAGCGCCAGAGCGAGGGACTCGGAGACGGAGAACGGGGAAAAGATATGGATGGCAGGCAGCAATTACTGAAGCTGAGGCTGCATGTGAACACAGCCAAGTGTGTGTGTGTGTGTGTGTGTGAGGAGGGAGAGGCGCGGGGAGGATTGAGATCTCTGCCTGCTCGGGCCCCTGCTGACTCTCATACAGGCAGATCACAGGCTCATCATGTCAGCTCTGTTTGTGGAAATCCTCTCTCATCAAATGACAAATTTGCTACACGTTTACCTTTATCAGATCTGGGAAGAGAGGCAGAGGGGGCGAGCGAGGGAAGGGGTGTGTGTGTGTGTGTGTGTGTGTGTGTGTGTGCGCACGTGTCTGTGTGTGTAAGTGCCTCTCTGTGACGCCACGACCGTCGAGGGGCCAATTACCTGCTCCTCCGAGAGCAACTCTGCCATCTCAGGCCTTTCATTCAGACGCCGTCCTCCTCTTGCTCTTGGTCCTTTTTGCTAGGAAACATCTGTCCCTGAATATGCAATGAGCGTGTCAAAGAGAATACACCCACGTCCTCTACAAAGCTAATATTTGCTAACATCAAACCTGTCTGTTCTGCCTCTCGTGCTGGAGCAGGATGCCACCAGTGCTGCCGGGAGCGTCTCCCCCTCCTGCTGTAAGATTACTGGCCTTGTTACTGACACCATGCTTTACTGCCCTCCTCCTTCTCCTCCTCTTCCTCCCCTCCTCCCCTTTTGGCCGTCCTCCCGTCACCATCCAGCCTGTCCCTCCGTCCTCCTCTCTCTTCCATTAAGGCTTAATTAACTGGACCTGCCTTTCTTGAATAAACATCAATATTGACTAAAGTTTTGCATGTTAGCTGAGGCTGTTTGGATTTTTATGGATCAGAAATGATGAGTGTCTTTAACCAACCATTCCATTTCTTATCTCGATCTTCATCGAGCAGAATCCTTGAATAAATAAAAAGACATGGAGGTTTGAGCTGGAGATTATTATTGCACTTGTGAAGATTCAGGCGCAAACATCCACATTATCCAGGTTCTAGTTTCGAATGAAGATGTTATACAAAAAAAAAAAAAATCAAACAGATTTATCTTTGATAATGTGCCAGAAGAGCAGAACAGATGAAACCCATTGTGTACATACATTTGTGTATGTTCTTGCCTGTATGTGTGAATTCACCCTGTAATCACTGTTTGATTTTGTATTCAAATGTACAGTAACAGTAATAAATCCACTGTCACTGAATGCATCAAACTATAAACTGATGCTAGAACCTGTTGACGCCTAGTTGCTATAGATACATAAACTGTCTCAGTTCGCTCTTTGTGACCTTTGATTTTGCTTTTGGAGATTCTGGGTATAAACACTTCTGGGATGAGGAGAAGGAGGAGAAGAGAGAGAAACTGAGCTGCTGCAACAGGAGACACTCAGTCATCAGTGTTGACTGATGAAGGTTAAAGAGACAGAGACAGATTATTAGAGGGGCAGAGAGAAAAGGGTGACAGAGGGAAGGAGGAGGAGAGCAGGGAAGGTAGCAGGCTAGAAAAGAGAGACAGAGAGAGAGAGAGCGGGAGAGAGAGAGGCAGAGAGAGAGGGAGAGAGAGAGGGAGAGCATTTGCATAATGTCCTCCACCGCAGAAAGTCCCCGGAGGCATCCATGCTGGATAACAGAGGACCAATACTCTTAATTCAATCTCTTTATTTTTCTAATACTTCAGAAATTAATAATTTGTCCCCATTCCACCCCCGGCCTCCCCCTCTCGTCCGCAAACCACCGGCAGCGTCGAGCTGAGCTGCCTAAGTTTGTAACTTTAACCCAAGAAATTGATGTGAGCAGGCCTGGAGGCAGACCTGCTAATGAATGGATCGAGAGAGAAAGAAGAAAGTTAAAAGATGGTCTTTTATAAAGTAATTTAAGAAAATCCTGTTAGCTGGATCAAGTACAAGAGTATAATTTCTCAAAATGGGAGAAAGAGGAGCTTCCGTGCCTCTCCCGCACACTTAATAACAAAATTAAGGAGGTAAAAAGATAAAGGGAGGGAATCAATTAGGCCAGGCCTGGTAAACAGTGCTAACTGTGGAGAGGGTGGGACGGGCGTGGAGGTGGATGAGGGCTGATGATGGAGTGCTCGCACCCTCCGGGGGTCTAATCCACAGCACCTCCTCTGACGTGGGCTGAGGGAGGGAGCTCTGGACAGGTATGAAGCTCTCCAAAGCTTCAAACACACTATACTGATGTCATTGTCCACATGCACCATCCATCCTTCTTACTTTCACTGGCTCTGTTTTCCCACCAGGCCGTCCTGCTACTCTGAAGTTTACATTGTTTTGGGGTTTTTTTTCTTCAGGTAAGGGATGACACAATCGTTCCCCCCTATGGCGTCGGCATGCAGAGACAGCCGTCATGTCGACAGCCTGTTAACCAGGCACTAAACAAACGGGAGATAAGAGGAGATTATCAGACTGTTATTGTTCCAAAGGGGAGTTCTCCGTCACAGAGACCTGACCAGACTCAGTCAGTCAGAGAGGAGGAACGGACGGATGGACGGATGGATGGATGGATGGATGGATGGATGGATGGATGGATGGATGCTGCAGAGGGGGAAGAGCATCCCCACTATCTCTTCCCTCTGCTGTGAGCATAACCTTAGCGTTACCGTGGGGAATCAGATAAATATAGATTAGTTGTACTTGTTTTGCATTGATGGATGAACACAGAATGTGCAAACAGTCCACAATCATTCGATCGGCCAAACAGTTTATTCTAAATAGTTTTAACGTGTAAAGATGCTCTGTTCCCTAACGTTCATTTAGTCATTGCATTTTATCTGGACTTCATATGAATGCGCCATTTATGAAATATTTTTGTACATAATTTACATCTTTGAATGTGGTCTGATGTGAATTTGAGTGTACAAGAGAGTCAGTTTATGGTATGTGACACTTTCTTGTATTAAATAAAATCATAGTTTTACCTCACACAAAATGTTTTGGTTGATTTTAATTAACAATTTCACATGAAATGACATATATATATATTAGATGTGTATTTAAATTTTGAATATCATGACAATAATTCTTTGTATATATTTATACGTAGGTACAGTCTGTTAGCAACTGTCACTGAAACATTTTAACATTTAAATGACTTGTACGTGTGTACATCTGTACTTTCTGCGTGGACCTTTACCTTCCATTGAGACGTGACCCCTCTGACCTTTTATCCCGTGTTTCACTTCTCTTCCACTTGCTCAGTAGATAAAAGGAGGATGAATGGTCTCTACGGGGACACTGACACTGAGACAATATTTGATTCAGACTCCCTCGGGTGTTATGACTGGGAAATAATTGTACGTATTTGTATTTGTTTCTTTTTTGCTGTGGTGCGCTCTGGGTAATTCTTAATACCTTCTAGAGATTATACGGTAACTCCCAAACTCCCATGATTATAATTAAGCCTGACTTGGTTATAAAATGAGCAAATACCAATTTAGTTTTGCATCGTGTGAGGGAGCATCTCTGTGGGTTCCTCTGTGTTCCTTCCTCTCCATATGTGGAACTATATGTGTGTGTGTGTGTGTGTGTGTGTGTGTGTGCTGCAGAGGAAAAACATACAGTATATGGCGGTTTGCTCAGGCATGGAGGCTGCTGTCACCCTCCTCCTGGCAAAATATGAAGAGGAAAACACACAAACATTCCCTCATCCATTCTCTTTCTCTTCCTTCGTCTCTATCTTGCTCTCACTCTCTTCAGCGCTCTCTTTCTGTATCACTTACAAAGGCAGCCGTTCCCTCCAAAATGAGGCCACGTACGGAAGGTATGCAAATGAAATCATTGCTCGTGGATTAGAATGGGACACCATATACCCTAAATCATGATTGTCAATCATGGCTGGGGATTAAGGGATATGGGCTCACAGACCTAAAAAAGCAACATTTCCCCCCTCAGGCAGATCCCCATTGTGAGCAGCTCTGAGGAAGAGAGGGCTCCGCAGGGGAGGAGAGCAACACTGGAGCACGAGTGCCCCCTTCTGTCTACTGCTCACCGCCTGGTTTCATCATCAAACGCAGGCAGACTGAACGGAAATAGCGGCTGGCATATCCAAGGCTGTTCATTTCCATTCACTGGAGCCTCGGGCGAAGCTTGATTAGACGGATGCTTTAGTGATGCAGTGTTTCATCTTTAGGAGGAGAGAGACCTCATTTGTTTCTCGTGTGTGTGCGCAGACTGGGTTCAACATCAGTGGGTCGGGGAGGGGGGTGTCACAGGCCTCACAAACGTAACAGATGTTTGCTGAATGTTCCTCAGCCATCACAATCAATTTGTTCTTCGTCTTCTCATTGCGTCATTTCCACATGTAGCATTTGAATGTGTGGACAAATGGGTGTGTGTAATTATGCTGTATTTATCGAAGGATCACAAGAAGGAAATGTACCAGTGGCTACAAATAATACACAACAATGACAAGAATAAAGTGTAATATTATCACATCAGAGTTCAGGCAATGAAATGCAGCTCAACATCTAACCAGACGTACAAATGTGTTCAGAGAATAAATGAAAATTAAAATGAAGAGAATATAAACTGTGAGTAGTAGAGGAAGGAACTATGAATGTACTATGAGTATAATGTCAACTGTATACTTTTTAAATGTATAAATATCACATACTTATGGTTATTTATAGGCGTACGAATGAGCAACATGATTAGTAATATGTACAGTATGAACATGATACAACTGGCGCACATGAAAAACAGCAGAGATCCAGAGAAAAAGTGTAAAATCCGTTTACAATATAGACAACATCGATGCGTGAGTCTATCTTGAAATGTACTATATTACAGTTTGTATTTCCGAGGCTCCTCATACAGAGACGTGTTTAGTGGATTGTGTGTGCAAACCCAGGAGCCCTCAGCTAGAGTGCCAGTCTGTTCCTGTGGAGCAGTCAACCAGTCGAAGCAGCCAAGAGAGAGCAAAGCACAGGCACTGGGCCAGGAAATAGCACTGGAAAACACTCCACCGCGGCACAGAATTAATAGTGTTTTTATAGAAGGGAGGGCATGGGGGGGATGGATGGCAGGGGGGAAGACGGCGAGCTAGCCGAGAATCATCCAAAAAAACGTTGTGTGTGTGATTGCAGGAATCAAGGGAGAGTTTTATTACGACTCGACCGTCGTAATGAGCAAAGTGAGCAAAAGGAGAAGAGTTGGCATCGCTCACATCCTGCACAGTGCACCGCCCCGCTGCCCAAGACTGAAGGTGGGGCAGCACCTGTGCCATTTTGGCCCTGACATCACACGGGCAGGAGGTCAAGGCCAGGGCAACATCTGCATCACATCAGAGCATCTGGCTTTGTGCCCCCATCACCCCATCATTACCACGACGTCTGTCACTGTGAATCCTGAAGAGCAGCTTTTAAGAAGATTTTAGCTTTTGTTCTACGTGCCAGTCTCGACTCTAAACTTGCTTGTGTTGGAAAATATCACCCGGGGACACTTAGAGCCCAGACTGACTCATCTGAACAGGGGGATCCTTAATACCTTCCACAGAGGCGGCTCGACCACCTGAGTCATGTTTCGATTGTGGGTGAAATTAAACCATCGACACTGATACGAGCTGCCAGCACGCTAAAGAGCGAGTCATTATGCATCATTAGGTGAAGATTTAGTTTAAACGTGTTTAGCAGGAATTAAGCAAAGCTGTTGTTGACATGGATTGACTGCTGTAATGCTTTATTGTCAGTGCTCCAGGAGGCAGAGGGAGGGTCGGCCTAGTTGGGGTAGCAGCGCGCCGAAAGCGAGGATTTATGGGATGTTGGGAGGACTCGCTGGGTGTGCAGGGACAGTGGACAGACAGGAACGTGTGGTGGATGCATTGGCAGAGTGCGAGCGAACGATTCAAGTGAAGAGTCTGAGAGTTAAATTGAATATGAATGATGCATTTCTGCGCTGGAGATGAGTGTGTTTGCGCAAGCGAAGATCCAATTAAACACAATGATCAGTTGATTTGCCGTCTAAATAGCAGACGTAGCTTCAGAACTTGTGGGCTGAGGCTCTGGAGCGGCTTAAGAACTTAGTGTGTAGATTAGTTACCCTCACACCATGAATATACATGACTTTTAAAAAAATTAGACACCATGCAGACTGCAAACAAATTGTTAGCTCATATTTGTCGTTAAGGGTTTTTACAAATAATGAACCACAAAGTATCTGTACAACCACACACACACACACCGACTGGCACATCCGCACCGAATTCCTGTGTCATCGATTGCAATGACTATTATATTTGATGGTGCTGAATGAATGTTCTGAAATGTTGACACGTGTCAGTGTTTTTTAAATTCCTTCAACACATTTAGCATCTTTATCATTCATTCACAAAATCAGGAAAAAAAAACCCCTAAAAACTCTAATCATGAAAATTTCTGTAGTACAATCAGCATCATTTTAATTGTACATGTGTCTCCAGTAATGTCTCCAGTACTTGTATTTTGTAATTATAGTTACTCAAGTTTCAGGTAAAATGTTTTCCAGAAAATCTGTTTATGAACTTTCATGTACTGATTTTTTTTTCATATATGAACATATAGGAACCATATATGGTAACTTCCTTTACTCTGATTTCTAACAAGTTTCTGTGGATGGAATTTTGAATCTTTTAGTTTTATAGCAAATATTTACAATATCACCTCACCACAAAGAAGCTTAAGTAAATGATAAAGTTGGAATAATTTCAGTAAATCAAATAAATTAATTAATCGAGCCATCATTTTGGGTTAAAAAGGACTATTAGCAAAAGAAGGCAACACTTAAAACATCAACTTAGAAACACCAAAGAGCAGGCCACATACAATAGTCTAAAGTAGATTAACCATTTACCTTCAGTCTCACAACAAGAAATAATCCAAAATACAATTTATTTTTCCAAAACATCAGCAAATTAAGATTTCTTAACTCAACAACCATCTGTTCATTTAAACTGGATGAAATGACAGTTCACAGCAGTCAGTTGTAGACCAGATGTAAAATGGATGAATGAGCAGGAAAACAGTGTGAGAATGGATATTTGACACTGGACAGTCTCAGGGAACCGGGAGTGAAGTGAGATTATGAGAGAAGGGCATTCCCAGATGACAACAGACACTCACCTGTGATGAGGTGGAAGATGTCGGCCAACAGGTGGAGATCACCCAACTTCTTCTTTCCTTTCACTTCCCCTTTTCTTCTTTTCTAATTATTTCAGGTCCAGATACTTTGTCATTTTCTAAAACACACCTCCACAGATGGTTGCATAAGTCTTTCTTTTGTCGCTGTCTTTTGTCTCGCTTCCCCACTTCCTGTGCTTGAGTCTCCTTTGTTTCTCTCTTCCAAGAGTCAGTTCACTTCCTGTTCAGGTGGAAGTGAGGTCGGCCTTTTCTTTCTGTTTCCTACTTCATTTTAACGTTGTTGTTTTTTTTTTTTTTTTTTTAAATCTTTACATGTGTAAATTTACCTTTTACTTTTATGTTTATAAATATTACAAATATTCACACTCAAGGTCACATCACCTCTAAACCAGGCATTAAGTTTCTACCTTTCTCATGTACATATCCCCCAGTTCCTTTAGTTATATATTATCTGTATCATTATATGTATTATACATATATGTATATTATGTCTAATATGTATTATCTATTGAATGTTTAGATTTCTTCTTATCTTTATGTGTGTTGCTGTGGTGAAGTACAGCTGATATGACTCACACCGGTGCTCTGAGGAAGGTGCATGTTGAGTGTGGATGGACGAATAAAGCGGAAACAAGCCACACGAGCAAAGGTGCGACAAGAACAACAGCGTTGCCCCTGCCCTGTCCCGACGCCCCGTTTGTACGCGCTGGCGTCTTTCTGTGTCTGAACGTACGCGGGAGCTGCTTAAACTGACAAGTAAGAGAGGACGGTCTTATCCAGCTCCCCAGTGTTGACAGTATCACTAATCCCCTCCACCTGCTCAAACACCTACCCACAAATAACACACACATCCCTCCCCTTTGTGCGTGCGCCTGCGTTGGGCGTCCCTGGGGCCAGTCTACACCTCTGCCTTCGCCTCCACACCAGTTATCGTCCCCTGGCCGGCTTCGCTCCCCCCAACCCCTTCCTGTGCGGCGTGGCATTAATCGCCGCAAAAACAAATAGTTTTCAAATGTTTGGAAAAGACCCCGTGTTTGCATCAGGGCCTAACAAAATAATTTTTACAAGCTATCCAGTTGTGATTAGGGTGGAGAGAATTGAATTTATATGGCATTGATCATATTAATGTTAGCCTAATTAATTATGTTGTTTGAACTTGCCCAGCAGTGTGTGTACCCTCTACACAACACCAACCAGCCGCAGCTGGAACTGAGCTCTCAGGCGTCTCTATCTCCCCGGCTCTCCCCAGTCCATGACTTCTGCACACAATTCATCAACTCGGAGATATCTAATCCCCTCTGGCTCTGCTCACGTCCTGGAGTCGGAGAAAGAACTTTACTCGGGTGGCAGGAATTCCCATGAATGCTTGATGACTTCTACGGAGAGAGTTTGATTTGGCTTTGAACGTGACATTCACAGAGAGCGTCGGCCTTTCGATTCACAGCTCCCTGTTAAAGGATATTTATTCATTTCAGAGGAACAATGATAAAACGACACATCTTCTTTATGAGTCACTAATTAAGGTCAACAGCGTTCCATCGGGAGCAGCAGACGTTTTCAGGCAGCAGGCATCATCTGCCGTCATAGTGCAGAAGACAGTGACTGTGAACCTCCAATCAGCTCTGTGTGAACAAGTCTCCCTCCACAGTTTTCCGTGTCCCATGACACACAAACACCACAGATCCAGCCAAAAATGCCGTTGGGGGCTCAGAGTGTGTCGCTGGAAGCCTAAGTGTTGATCTGTGCAATTACAGAGACACAAAGTCGCTGACCCATCCCAGCGGTCATCAGAGCCTGTGAAAGAGGACCACCCAACTCTCCAGAGAGGTTCTCAGACCTGCTAATAGTTCAGATCACACTTCTCGGCCGTGACCTTTTGACCCCTGCTTTGTGGTCAGAGGTCACCGTTTGGAGAGGTGGTCATGTGTCTCCCTTATCCAGACGATCTCATGCTTGGTCGGACGGTCTCCGTTGGGTCCTCTGCACTTCATGACAAAGGGGGGGGCTGTTTGTGCTTCTGCAGGTCGGCTGATCTGACTTCATCGTCTCTTTACAGCAGCTTTAGAGTTTGTTTGCTTTTTCCTGTGCATGAGTGCAGCCACAGAATTCATATATTTGGCACAATCAAAGTGTTTTTCCCTTTACATAAGCACAGAAATCAACGTCATCATAGCATTATGAAACGGTGATAGATTCATATTTAAAAACAAATTAAATTTCAAGTCAGTACATGAGCAAATTTCTCAGCGTTTTTGGGGAAATTAACACTGGGAGAAAAAAAAAAAAAAAGGGGGGGGGGGTAAAA
>CAAKHB010004251.1:199244-212314 GCA_901007665.1 Aeoliscus strigatus
CTTTAAAAAAAAAAAAAAAAACACCCCCCCCCCCCCGCCCCTCCTGACATACGCGCTGACTGAAAAAGCCCCGGACCTACGAAAGGCCCGCCGTCTGCAACTCCTCTGTTCCCGCAGATGCCTGCCTCAGCTAACATCATTACTCTGCTCCCGTGAGGAGGATCCAGCCTTTCTGCTCGGCGAAGGTTTTCTAAGTATCTGTCCCCCAGCTAAGATTAGCTAAATCCCATGTAAGTAATGTAGCCGTCTCCCTGCAGTCAGGGTTTAGCAGCACTTGTCTCCACGCTGGCGGCCCAGCCCTCCCTTTCAGAAGGATTAGCAAAGCCATCCCCCTCCAGCTATTCACTTGCAACTTTCCTCTTTTCCCCTCGTCTGGAGGTATGCACAGGAAAAGGAATCTGGCCAGAGATATCTGCATGTCTTTCTGGAAAACTAGCTGCATCTCCAGCTCCCGTCTCTGGGATTGACCCCCCCCTCCCCAGACTCACTGCTCTGCCTCCACTAATGACGTCCCTGGCAACAGGAATTAGTCTAAACCATCCCCATCTCCACAGCAACTTACAAAACTTCCAGTGGTCATTTGTCTCACATGCCTTATGTGAGACAACCCGTGTGAAGTCGGAGCAGTGAAACAACACAAAGCAGACAACCGACCACGCTCTTTTATACAATCTACTGTAAATGCAATTAGTGTTGACATGAGCGTGTTGACATCCATGCTACTCAATCACACAGCTATTCTCAGACAGCAAATGACAGTTTATTAATCCAAATTAGCTGAGGGATCCAACTAAAGGGATGAACGTGACAAATTAATATGGATGGTTTACTTCGTAATCCTGTGCGTTCTCACCTCCAGCAAAATCGCAGCTTGTCGATGGTCACGCACACACGCACATACTGTAGACACACACCTCCACTGAAGCGAATGGAAGGGGCGGACACACCTTGTCTGGGTTATTGAAGACGTCGCTGCGCAGATCGCCGTCCAAGAACTCATTGAAGTAAGTCATTAAACGCTGAGCTTCTACAGCCCTCTGCCGAGGTGTGTTCACGCCCTCCAGCTGGTCGCCAAGGTGACAAACTTTCGTTGCGACATAGCTGATGTGCTCATCCAGCTCCTGGAAATGCTGGAAGGCCACCTGCATTGATGAAGACATGAAGTGAAGTGATGAGTGAAGCTCGGAGACACTGACGTGGGTGCTGGCCCGAAAGATGAACAAACAGCACACCTGGTTGCTCCTCTGCAGGTCGTGAACTTTGTGGGCAAATTCCTTGGCCTCACGTTGACACTGGTGTTCAAGCTTCTCCACCCGCCGCTGAATCTTCTCATCCAGTTGCTTCAGTTCCTCGATGTGGTTCTCAAACTCCTCCAACAGCCTTGTCAAAGAGGAGGAGGAGACGAATGCACATACATGGTGAAGTTCGCACTGCAATAGTCTGCCACTTACAACAGCTAAAACACTGGTTTTATTCTAGAAAGGTTAAGTTTAATCTGCCCCACTGACCTCACAGTTATGCCGTAGTTAGTAGTAATAATGTTTAATAATGTCAAACGCTTAATTCCTGGGTCCCCAGACATAAGAAGCTCTGGAAACTAGCAGCTTCGTCAGCTGCATTTTAAAGCGCCATCAGGACTGCAGAGTAAATGTTCTAAGTCAGCAGCACATTTCACAGAGTAGGAAACATCCCGAAATGATGAGTGTATAATCTCTTGACTAATTCCCTCAGCAATGGCTACAGCTTAAAGACATCTCCCAGCCCTCCCCAGCAGACACTCATTCCCTGGTTGGTGGCTCAAAGTATGGTGGCCTCCAAAGATACTGTATGTTGTCTCTGACTCCTCGCTAAGAACTTCCACCGAAGTGGTGGGAACGGTCTTGTGGAGGAAGCAGATAAGGCAGCAAGCATCTACAGTGGTTAAAGTGTTGTGGCATTTTTGCTTACGAGAAATAACTGCCACCCCCACATCCCCCAACACACACACACACATACACCATCAAACAGTAAATACCATGATAAAATAAATGAAGAAGTCATTTGGAAAAGGACAAATAATGGATACTTAAAATTTCCGTTCCAACATGCTTGATAACGTAAACGTACTTAGTTCATGAAGGTTGCATTGATTCTTTCACTGCACTACAAAGTGTAATTTTGGCAATTATAAGCCCTTATTTACTCAGTTGTAGTTGTTTCCATAAAATAACTATTAAAAGAAATGATATATTCAAAAGGCTATGTATGTTTATACAGCGGAACAAGTTCACATGAACTTAAAAGCCATAACACAAATACAAAAGTTTACAAAAAAAAAGCAAACACAATATGTGTGAGAGATCCAGAATTACGAGGAATATAAGCAACAGTGATGCTGTAAAAAAAAAGACAAATGATGGATGAGACATTGATGTATTGATTTTTCTGTAGAACATATGAAAGTAAAACTGCTGTCACTTGTTCTCCTCATCATTGAAGTGACCACTGAGTCTCCTGGATATCAGGGATCAGGTGGTTTACTGTGGCGATCAGGAGAATGATGGTGAGAAAGAGCAGTGTCTTCAGTACCGTTTGGGGTCAAAGGCTTCAGCTCCTCCTTTCGAGCCTCCTCCAGGAGTTCTCCATGCCAACCGCTCGATGTACTCATCGGCGTCAAAAGGCTCCTGATGGAGAGGAGGTGATGAGCAACCACAGCACACAAAGACAACACAAGCTAATGAACCACTAAACTATACAACACTGACCTCCAGTCAACAGCCTGTACTGTAACTACTTAGAACGATCAATAACATTATCGTTTCCCTGAAGAAACACACGTAAACTATATGTATTCCACGACAGGAGAGGAAACATGTCCCCAGCGGTCGACGGCATTGCTATTCCTTAATTACACCCTGCAGACAGGAGCAGTGCCGTTAATGATAGTTAGCTACCTAGCTAGCCTGACAGCTAACACATCTCACGGTCCAGCAGTCGTTTTACCTCGAAAAGCTGAGCAGTCGTCGCCATGTTCAAAGTTCACCTGGCGGCGTAGTGAAGAACAGTTAAACGGCCAAGTTTAAAGTCGGCGATACCGCTGACTTCCACATTGATTTGCTGGTTTGGTACAGTTCTGCCCTTTGTTGACAGCTAGCTGGTTAGCGGACCAGCTTCCTGTATGGGAGAGAAGGGTGGAGATGGTGGAGGAGCTTCTTGCACGCGCGCATGCGCAAGCGTCAGCTGATTGGTGGCCGAGGTCACATGACGTAGAAACAGGAAGTTGTGCCGATGCGCTTGTGAAATTGACACCTCCCGGTGTTGAATGTACCGCATGACATTACAGAAATGTGATTGCGTATACTCTGTAGCCCACATAATATTTCTTGAAATTGAGACTGAAGCCCAGGAGAACCAATGAGTTTGCGTGCTTTGTGGATTATTTCCCACGAAAAGGGAGAAAATGCGTCAATACGCTTCTCAAGGTTTGTAAGTGACTCGTGATTGTTTCGATGAATACACTTCATGGATGTTATAGCACACAATGATGCTCTTACAGCGTTCGTGTCGTCCGCTCCCCGGATAAATGTGACATAAATAGCTGACAATGGAACTTGTTGTTAAAACTCGAACCCTATTCCACCTTCTCTTTTACCTTTGGTCCTCATATTGATGTTGTGTTTTTGCATGTCCCCCGTGTTCCCACTCTTGCTCCTGTCGTGCTGCTGAAAATGTGAATTTCTCACGGAGATTATTAAAAGTATCCATCCGTCCGTCCATCTGTCTAAATGTGACATCTCCACCCACAGGAGGTTCTCCACCGTGGAGTACCGTGCGAAGAGACTGGCCGGTTCCTCGTATGTGGCCGTGCCTGAGGACAGCACCGTGCTTCAGCTGCTGCTCACTGAGTTGGGTTTTTCACACCCGGATAAACCATATGTAGCTGTGAGAGATGACTGCGTCTACCGTCCTCGGTCACCGGCTCTGGAGCTGCATGTGGATGCTCCTGGGAAGGGACTCCTTTGGCCTGTGGTGAACATCAGTCAGGGCCCACTTATCCTTGCTTGTTTATGTTTAGTGGACGTCCCCACAGAGCCCCGGCCACCTCTGGCCAGACTGCTCTCCGTCTCCCAGGGCCTCACGTTCTTGGCCGGGCTGCAGACATTTCTCCTGGGCCCTGGGACTAAACCTGACAGCGAGGGGCTGGCCTCTCGCTTGGCAATGCTGCCCGCTGTGCTTCTGCAGGTTTGTCCCCTTGGCACCCCGCTGGATGTGCCACAGCCTGGTGCACCGGCTACATCCACTGCGCCCCCACCTGCTGGGAACCAGAAGCAGCCAGCCTGGAAGACGGGCCTCCACCGGGGGCGGGCTGTGGTGAGCGTGGCTCTGCTGGAAACCGTACGCTCCATGCAGTATGGTGACCCGAGTAGACAGGACCTGTGGGACGTGTACGGCACTGTGACATGCAAAGTAAGGAAGCCAGTAATACATGATACGCATGTAAACCTCGGTCACTTTCATCCAACGTTGTCCATCTGTCAACAGTGTGAAGTGGAGGGTGTGCTCCCAAACGTGACGGTGACCCTCACTCTTCCACCCAATGGATCTCCGCTGCAGGACATCCTGGTGCATCCCTGTGTCACCTCCCTGGATTCCAGTATCCTGGCTGCCAGCAGTGTCGATGACTACGACGGCTCAGCTTTCTCTGGCCCGTATAAGTTCCCCTTCTCTCCTCCCCTGGAGCCGTTCAGACTGTGCAGTTATACGTCTCAGGTACAAACATACAGAGTGTCGGCCCACGCAGTGTGTTTTGGGGGGGGGTTCAGGTTGAACATCCAGTCTGTCGTCAGGTACCTGTTCCTCCCATCCTTGGGTTGTATCAGCTGAGGGAAGAGGGCAACCAGCTGCGAGTGTCAGTGAATCTCAAACTTCACGAGAGTGTGAGGAATAACTTTGAGTACTGTGAAGCCCATCTGCCGTTCTTCAACAGGTGAGCACGTCCGGTGTGATGTGAAAACAACCTCAAGCTTTAATCATCTACCATGAGACCCGAAATGGTCACATTTAGTCACAGGAATGGTCCCAGAATGATTGTTTGGGAGGAATCTGCTTCCATGGAGACGTGCCTGTTTGTTAATAACTGTTAAATAAAATAATAAAATAAAATAAAATAGTATTATATAATAAGTATAAGTATTATCACGTTTTAGTAGCAAACCAGTGTAATGGATCTACTTTCTGGGCAGGGATCAGATGGGTGTGGTGGATGTGAAAGTGAGTTCTGGACAGCTGGATGTATCGAAGGAGAAGAACCTGCTCGTCTGGGTCATTGGTGAGCACTGAGGTCGAACAACATTTGTGTTGAAGATCAGTTGAGAAGTTAAATAAAGAAACTTTTTTTTTCCCATGTGAATACTCAGGACCAAAGTTTCCTAAATCTCGCGACATGACGATGGAAGGGAGGATCACATTTTCTGGGCCGACACCAGGACCAACTGACCCCCTGTGCACAGAGCTGACCGCGTACATCAAAGTAAGTTTATGAAACATGAATGTGAATTATGTTCACATTTTTGAAGCGATTTAACAATTCCAGTATATTTTCTGCAGTTATATTTCAAAGTGCCGGACTTGACGCTGTCGGGATGCTGTGTGGACCAGCACTCAGTCCAGGTTTACTCCTCGGCCAAACCACGGATAACAACATGTGGGTTTGCAGTATTCTTTGAGTATGTTTGCTTTGCGTGCACATTTTTTGAAACGTTGTCTCTGAATTTGCAGCTCGAGAACTGGAATCTGAAGAGTATTTCATATGGAATTCAACGGGTAAAGCTCCAGTCTCATCTGGGAAGATGATGCTGTAGCATGGACACCTGGCAAGGAGCTCTGAGACACAGACTGTTTGTTCCTATTCTGTGATGACTCCAAACATCAAACTTTTGGTGATATACTGTAGCTGACGGGAGGACGGTCAAACACATAAAAGAAAAAAAAAAAACTGACTTCACTCAGCTCAAACTCCTCAAAGTTGCCAACTTCCACCCACCCTCCCATTTATCCCGTTGCCGATACAAGGGCCACCCCTCGCTCTGACAGTCCCACTTCAGTGACTCTCCATCAGCCAGATAATTAGCAGCTGGGGCCTTGTCATCAGCTGCTGTGGACCCAGAGGAGAGGGGCGGCGGGGCTGTGAAAGGCCCGGCTGCTCCGGCCAGTGTGTTGGCTACAAAAGGCTACTTTAGAGCTGGCAGGAGTCCTCGGCCCACCCCCCCATCCCTTTTGACCCCATCCCCGCCCTGTCAACTAGTGACTAATTCAAACACACAACCTCTCCCACTAGGCTGTGATTGAGCGTTGACCCTCTGGCCCTCAGAGACATTAAAGCAGCCAGTCCCATTCAGCGTGTAGGACCGGCCTAATTGGAGAAAGAGTCACAAGGATGGTTTGAAGCTGGAGAGATTACATAGTTCGGCTAACACAGTCAGATATACAATGTGGATCGTTATTATTAGAAGACTCTTTGGTGGGTTAGTCCCTTATTTAGGAGCAGCCGTTATCTTCAGAGCCATGTTGTTGTGACATATGACACCACACACACTCACTTATAGCTCTGTTCCCCGTTGCATCAAGTTGAATGATTAACCAGCTGGTGAAGGGTTAAACCAGTCGAGATGGTACCCCACTATTCCTCCGCAGCCAGACTCCTCTGAGTGCCCTCATTGTCTGCCGTTGGCCTCTTGTGCCCCTCGCTGGTCCAAATGCGACATTCTCACGTGGATTTCCACTCAGAAGGCTGACCATGACCAATCCTCTGTCAATTGGAACCAATTGCTCACACGGCATCCTTCACCTTCTTTATATGTAGCTGTGCGGAGTGGCAGACACAGAACTCTTGGCTCTCCCCTCCGCAGTGACTTGGCTTTAAGGCCCAGTGTGTATGGCTAGCGAACTGGAAAAGGAGAATTTGAGAGATTTTTTTTTTGTGACACTAAATCTCCTCAGTATCCCAATATGTGGTCAGTCTGGCTCCTCCAGTCTGCAGTCAGCCACCTCTCACTGGCAGGCTTTACTTTGTTGATTGAATGGCTCGCTAAGTGGATGGACTAGTTTTAATGCCTTTCCTTCCCCCGGTGCCTTCAGACTGGACGACGGCTTTAAGTCCGGTTGTGTCGTTTTCATCGTTGTGCACTCAGTCAACGAGTACAACTGTGCCACTAACAATTGATTCATTCTAGGTGCCCACGCATGCTCATCGCAGGGCCACATGAAAGACAGACCACCATTCAGTGACCAGTTCACAGTGCTGATCACCGCACCACTCGCAACTACCAGTGTGAGCAATAAATGAATACACACACACATAAAAGTGCAGCAGAATTGTGGGTTGGTTTTATATCCTTAAGTGCTCAGGATTACCTTTGCATCCCAAAGCATCACTTTTCTAGCAGCGTCTGTTTTCAACATTCTAAATGTGCTTTAAGTCCCTGACGGCTCGTTCACTGCGTCCCTCAGCCCAACGATGACACCCAGTGGTCGACCGCAAGCACTCCGATTTGTGGTTTCCTCAATAAAGTTTAATGCTTTCTCATGTGAGCGGTTTTTCTACTTAACCTTTCTGAGAAAATATTTCCCGTTTAAGTCCTGTCGGGACCTCCGCTGTGAGATCTGGAGCCAGCAAGTGTTCATCTGATTTACATCTGTTGGCAGATGTGGCTTCAGGTGTTTGGTCGCAGTCCAGTTCCTGTCAGCGTCTTTAATAGAGGGCAGGGAGAACACTTAAAGAATGATGGGACACTTCACAGTTTCCTGTTTTTCAGAGTAATTATTCCTGAAGAGACGCATCCCAAAACGTATTTCTAGCTGCTGGAGGAGGTTTATGGGCTCATTTCTTTAAATGCCTGCCAAGAAATTCACTAGAAGTGTTAAAAGCACCTAAATCTAATCTGCTGGTTTTATTTTTAGTGTTGTTTTTTTTTTCAACTTCATCTTTGCACACAGCTTCTTTGCTGTGTGCATCCTGTTCACCAATAGAGGGCGCCATGCACTCAGCTATGTGAGGCATATGTCCTGAACTGAACATTGATATCATGTGCCCTAACTTAGAAGGAAACCATACATATGCAAGTTGTTAGTTCATTACTTTTTAAAATGTAATTTTGATACAATAGTTCTAAAAACAAAAACAGACCAACATGTCTGCACTGGCCACATTCTTACAGTTATAGGGAAATCTCCAAATGAGCAATGACCACACAGTCACTGCTGGTAATTCACCACTCCTGACTGAAACCAAGCAGGATGCTTGACGTGACACCGGCTATGTTAAAACACAACAGTTTGTCCAACCAAACACCCAAGGCACTTCACATCAGCTAAACAGAGACGAGGTTCAGATGAGCCCATTTGTCACAAATCTGCCCATTCGGGTGTGAGACAAGAACGCACAAGAACGCGCTTAAACTGAATAAGTATTTAACCAATTGGATGAACTAAAAGTAGAGGTGGAGCATGTCGCTGTGGATCATGAGTGGTGTGTTAAAAGGTTGTACAGAGAAAGAACGATTGTAGAGAGAGAAGTCAGGCTGAGCTTCGGTCTTCGAAGGTAACAGGTTCTTTTTGGAGGTGGTGCTGGAGTTCAATCTGGACTTTGTGACCAATATGTAGGGGAAGGTCAAAGAGTTCAGTTACAGAGTGCGTCTGTCTCTGTGAGCCTTCTCTCTGCCTCTGCACCCATCACAGTGATGACATGTTCTTTTACGTGTACCAGTATAAAAATGACATTTTGATATCTTCTCTGCCCTCTCACTGTTCAAACGGGAGCTGATTGATCCATGAGTGTGTCGTCCCCAGGGAGCTCATGAGGAGATGCATGAAATTATAAACGAACCTCATGTGATTTGTAGTAATGGAAGTGAGACGAGTCAAGAACCTGCTTCTCTCGGTGTCTACCAATGCTCCACGTCCCCTGAAAATAGATCCCAGTCCTGACTGCAGACCTTCCGACTTTCCACTCCACCGACACTTTAATCAGACCCACTGGGACGGGAAGGGCCCACACTCTCATCTCTGACTGTCTCTCCGCTCACTTCAATATAAAATGAATTTCTCTGAATTATTGATGTTGTAGATGCACTTCTTTCGTACCTGGTTACCTGAAGTTTCCTGTTGTACTGACTGTCCAACCCTGGTGGACATCCCCATCTCGGCAGTCCTTAAAACATAAAGTCCCTTATTGGTTTTCCAAACACAATCAAAGTTATTCCGGGAAAGTCAGTGTGGATTTATGATGATCATTACCATGGAAATTTGACTGGCAGTGGCTGCTGTGCCTAAGGAGACACACTGATGTCTGAATAACACTGAGTCAGCATCCCAGCACAGGATAGAACAGTACGAAACAGACAAGGACACTCTGGTTCTGGTTGATAAACTGATTCATTCGACGAGTTTGCCATGCAACATGAATACAGTTCTAGGTTTGCCGGATGGTTGTGTGGCGTAGTACAGCTCATTGATTTCTTATGGAAATCAGCATCCCAACACCAGGTGACAAACAAAAAAGCGATTAAACAATGAGAGGAAATTTGAAAAATACACTAACATGACTGAGCGTGTTGGAGAGAGTTATTTCTTGTTTGTTTACAGTCTGTTTTGGCCCCAGAAGATACTAGCTGATACTAGCGGCTTCTGGGAGTCCATTCTGGTCTGTCGCGTGCTCCTGACCCCTCTTGTGGACTCTGATTCTGTGGAGCTCATTGCTTCCGTTTCCACAGTCCGACACGCTGAGGTGTTACGATCCAGTATGTGGGGAAAAGTCTAGTTGGTCAGGATCTGTATGTCCTCTGTTGTTTCTGCTGAGTTCCGGATGTTTGTTTTGACCTGTTCTATAAGTTAATTTATGGACTAACTCCATCTTTCAAACTCCCTGAATCACCCCGTTTCAGATCAGGTCATCTTCCCCTATTGGCAAATGAAATGTTTATCTGACAAGCATCTGTGTCTTGTGCCAAGGAACAAATGTAATAAACACTTTTGGTGATGCTCAGACGATCCATCCCTGCCTTCCTGTTTGATTTTCAAATCATAATGAGCTCGGTTTCCATGGCAACTCTCCCCATAGGTTACTGTGAAACAGAGAAGTTAATGCTTGAAGGAGCAAGTTTTTTTTTCTGCAGCCCTCTTCATTGAAGAGTCTAGAGAAGTGAAGAGAAATCTTGTTTTGGACATCGTTAAGTGAAAACAGTACATATAGAAGAGGAAAGCCTGTTAGAGACGTTGGGACAAATAATTCCGCGCATCGATCTGCTGCAAGTTCAGATGGTTTGACCTGTGCAGAGAGTCGTTCTTTGGGCCTTTTCCCTCAACCATTTATTCATTTAATTGAAGCAACTGCAGACTTTGTCCTTTCAGGATGAATATTTGTTTGTCCCATTTGAAACTATTCCAACTCACGCTGCTCTAATATGAGCAGACCTTGTGGCAGTGTGGTCTTGTCTGGTACGCTGCATATTTTGTCTAACCAACACTCCAATAAACTTAAACTTATGTTGTACATGCACAGCTTGGGCCACTTTGCAATTAAGATCAGTTATCAGGCTGCAGCCGTCACGAGAGGCACATTTGAACATCACAAGCTCTCTTATTTCTCCCAGCTCATTTATTTTGAATCTTGAAACCGTTAAGCTGACACAGGCACCTTAGCAAATGCTTCATTAGAGGTCTCAGCACATGTGTCAAACTCTCGGGAATGTGTGTGTGTGTGTGTGTGTGACTGCAGCTGAGAGATGATTCTACCGACACACTCGTCGTCTCAGAAGCACTACTTGGATTCAAAATTAGTGTTGGCACCGTGTTCCGTGACACTAGAAGGTAATTTGGACGGCTGATCACAGGCAGGCAAACATACCCCACGGGCTTTCTCCATTGCCTGGCAGAGAGACATACATTATTAACGCAGCGTGTGTGTTTTTGTGAAAGAAGATAAATGACTGGACAAACAATCATTCTCAATCTCTGTCTTAAATCTGTTCCTGCGAGAACTGATGATGAGGACGATGATGAACACATATTTTACACAATACAATAATATAATACAATTATATGAAATTCTTTGCGCTATTAAACACATTTTTCTGGGAACGGAAGGTGTCATGTGACCTATAGGAAGGAAAAATGTCATTTGTTGAAACATTTGTGTCAAATAAAGAATGCATGTTCATAAAATGCATAAAATGACAATGTACTGCTCTGAATGTGACATTTAAGTCTTTTATTACAAAAGAGCCTGTACATTAAGCATAGTATAATTGTCATTCTTATTCATAATTATACACTTCAAATGAATACACTTATTGATCTTAATAAGCATCATAAATACGTAGAAGGTTACGCCAACCCGGCCCTGCCAGTATGTATATTCACAGAATACAGTCCACAGAGCCGGTCAGAGGCCGGTCAGCTCTTGCTTTGGGTGCGTGCGAGGGGCTGAGTGTGCCAAATTAAATTATTTCAAGAAAATAAGTAACACTTGCACCGCGTTTGCAAAATCCATCAATAACCCCCGCCCCTTGCAGTGAGGTGACAGCATTGCATCATCCAAAATAAAGGTCTGTATTCAAAGTCTTTAACAATCCTTCCTGTCTTCCTGATCGGGTCCGTGTGCACAGGCCGTCCCGTCTCTCCTCCAGGACGGGCAGTGGAGGAACATGACAGACACAAGGCTCACAGCTCAGGTCGGCCCCGTCATGCCAAAGGGATGGACACGGTGCCGTTGGCTCGACTGCGGCTTCGAGTGTGAACGCTAGACTCTGTGAGCTCCTCGCCGTGCTCCTCGGATTTCTTGTCTGCGATGGTGGCCAGAAAGCGCAGCGTGACAGAGTCCCACTCCTCTGGGAGCAGCAGCAACAAGAAGCCCAGGCAGATGATGCAAGTGGCTGCCAGACGCACCACACTGAAGATCACCTCGTGTTTCAGCACATCCACGGCTGCGGCGCCAAGGAGGAGGAAGAAAAGATGGAGCCAGGCAGCAAGACAGCAGTTGAGGATGGGTGGAAACCAAAACAGATTGAGATTAATTACAGAGAGTAAGATAAACCTCAGGACACTGCGGCTGTAGGGGATGAATAAAACAAATGCGGCTTATCATCAGCACAAGTGATCCACTTTATCCTTTGCGTCTTTGTGGTTTGGAGCCCTGGGACAGTTTGCCGTAACCCACTGACCTTCATACGGCCTATCATGGTTAACGGAAAAGAACCGGTCTGCAGGCATTTAGTGTCGCCTTGGCAACGTGATCCTCCCTCAGCGAGAGAATAGTTGCAGCGTCTGTTGAGGCGAATTGATGATTGGGTTTCCAGGACGAGAGACAGACAGACTTGCTGTGTAATCTGTTTGCCACAGCGGTTGCAAGTGCTGACGCCTTCATACCAAACCAATGGAGGGGGCCGTCACAGCTCAGCCTCACTCCATTCGTACTAATAATACTCAGTAAAATATGGGGTAATATTTGAAGCAACTTCACCTGCATTTCCCGGCACACTGAGCAGTGTTCCTATGGAGATGAGAATGGGGTATGTCAGCACCACACCGACATGAACCAGGATGTTGAACACTGCAGACGACAGGAATGAAAAGCACCAATGAATGCTGCTCACGAGGAAACTGACCAGTCCGACTGAAGTGAATATAACCACCTCCTGATGTAAATACTGAGTAAAACATAGTGAATTAGTCATTAAAACAGTATTTTGTAAGTTGTACTTATCAAGGCAACATTCATTGTCTATGCCACTGATACTGAGTGTTAGTTATTTGTTTTATTTTATTTCATTTTATTCATTCACCCAATCATCCTCTCCCAATTTTTCTCTCAATTTTTAAATACAATTTTATTTTATTTTATTTTACAATAAAAATGATTTCAAGGTAAACCGTTGGAACAAATCACCAAAATAGAGGCTGCAAATGTAACTATATGAAAGTAATTTGTTCCCCTTTCTCTCTCTCTCTCTCTCTCACACACACACACACACACACTCTCTCTCTCTCTCTCTCTCTCTCACACACACACACACACACACACACAGTTCTCCGAG
>CAAKHB010004251.1:212334-232950 GCA_901007665.1 Aeoliscus strigatus
TGCGGGTGCACTCTTACCGAGCCACAGTCCTGCCAGTCCACACATGTAACCCCAGGGCAGTGAGGAGAGAGAGCCCCAGTGCTCCACCTTGGTGAAATACAGGATGAGGGGCACACAGGAGATGAAGATGAGGTTGAAGAAGCCCATGGTGGACAGGAAGTGAGCCACCTCTCCGAGGTTGGCGCTGCCCAGGAACATCTTGAGCAACACCTGAGCGTTGAGAAGACAGTGACACACCCACAGATTAGACTTAACTCAAGCAGCTCTGTCTGTACTGAGGTTACCTTACCTTACTTTACCTTGTAAAGAGCTGATGTGGAGGCGGAGCCCACAGCCAATGCCACACCCACAAAAGAATCACCATGGAAACCATCCGCATATGCCATCATAACAATACCCGTGATGGCCATGATGGCAGCAACAATCTAAAGAGAAAGGAGGAGGAGACGTCAATGGAAAGGAAGAGGTCACGTCGCTGACACTGTAGTCTGTGTTCACACCAACCCGGACCCCCATGAACCGGTCCTTGAGGACGATCCAGGACAAGAGAAACACAAAGGCCTTATGGCAGCAGTAAAGGGCAGAGACATCAGTGGCGGTCAGCTTCTTCAAGGCCAAAAGGTACAGGTAGTTTGTCAGGGTCCACAGGATTGAAAACGGTGCTGTCCTCTTCACAAAGAGCTTGAGAGTCATCCCGTCCTCTCCAAACAGCTTGCTGCACTCCCTGTCAGACAAGCAGAGGGATGAGGTATCATCTTTTGTCTTAAGGTCTTTTAAGGTCCTTATCAGGCTCTTAGTGTTACTGCAAATCTTCCATTTTGGTTACAGGTGCAGCGGAGTTGACGGATTGCTTTTGTGTCCAAACATTACCTGAATTTCTGAATAGGTGTTTGCTTCTCCCGTGTTGTCACCACATGTCCAGAGTAGTAGATGGGGAAGAAGAGGATGTTCCAGTTGCTGCTGAACCAGGAGATGAAGAAAGGGCAGGAGAATGACTGGAAGGTCAGCTTGACCACCTGAGTAGTTCCCACCCAGGACGAGGAGATGCACAGCACCATCAGAAGGCCACCCAGCACCTTCAGGAGTGTGCTGGTGCACGTCTGGTACGACCGGCTCTCTCCACTGGTTTCGCTGCCTGGTGTCTCAGCATGAGACTCTGAACCATCGTCCCCTGGTGGGGAACAAAAAGGACAGGCTCTGTTGGCAGAGAGGCTGGACACGTCCTCAACAGCCCTCGGGGTGCAGCACGTACTGTCCAGACGTTGCGTTCGGGTGTGCACAGAAACCTGACGCCCACAAAGCAAACGTAAAACTAACCGCATGACATTCCAACAGAAAGTCAGAGCAACCTTGGCGCTCATGGCTGCCAGTCCAAGATAGAGAGCTAGAGAGACGCATAGATGGGAAGAGCAGTGTGTGTGTGTGTGTGTATTTGACAGTGAGAGAGCTTAGATCCATTTGTGTGATCAGTTTTCACCAGGCCAGGAATAAAAGATGACACGTGAATAGCTCAGCATGTGAAGCTCGGACGACTCTGCCATTGCTCCGGACACCAGCCCCGCAAAGCACGTACTCGCACCCCACCGTTATTATTATTTAGCCATTTAGCAGTTCAGCAGTGAAACAAAAAGTGGTTTGCAAGTCATTTCTTCTTCCTCGTAAGAAACGACTAATGTTGTTGAACTGGGCATTTGGATGCAGTATTTACATTGGTTCTTGGACAAGGATGTTAGGATTTCTCTGTGGTTCAAATGTTGAATACTCAGGAGTTATTCTCAGGCCATGTCACAAAAAATCTGAGCATGAAAAAAGGTTGTCATGTCATTGACACAAACATAAATTTCTCATGTTTTCTTTTATCTGTTGAAGGCAGAGGTATTTTTTACAAAGCTGCAGGGTCAGATGAGGGTGCATCAGCTGGAGAGTGAGCTTTGCAGAGTGTCACATACGGTAGCGTAGGGTAGGAATGTGCTTGCACATGCACTGCGTCGTATACGGTAGCAGGGGGAGCTGCAGGTATGGAGGTCAGATAGGAGTCAAGTGTGTGCCACTGTGGCAGAGTTCCAGTGTTCATATAAATACTTATAATACCGTCGGAGAGGACGTTCAGATGGGATCTGGAACCCCCCCCCAATGACAAACTCTTGTTTTAGCTGATAACTGTCCAGAAACATTTGTCTCACACATTTAGCAAAGCAAAGCTTCAGCACTTCAGAGGAAGATTTTCGCGGCCTGAAATGGAAACACTCCAAACCCATTCTGCAGCAACGAGGAAGCTGCTGTTTTGTTCCGTCTGCATCCACCAAGTGCTGACAGAACCGACAGCTTCGAGAGTTGGATGCTGCCTCTTCTGTCATGAGGTAAAAGCCACTGTCCAGGCTCATCTGGTGCCAAGATGCAGTGATATCATAACGGTACTATTCCCTCGCCTCAGAAAACAGCTCTCATAGCCAAATTGTGCTCTCATTACAGGCTGTGCTGCTATTGCAAAGTTGCACAGAAGACAAGGTATGACAGCACAGGGTTGTAAATACACCACGGGAGGCAGAAACCATGGCGTATATGAAGTTTCAGCACATGAATTTGACTTGTGCATTGATTCTAATGTGAGAAAAGTAATAATTTGACTTTATTGCTGAGGCCCTGCTGGTTCTTCTTTACTTTGGATGATATCTCTGACCCTCGTATGGACATATAGGGGACGGCCGAAATATTAGTACAAAGCCTCTCAGTACAAAGCAGTGCAGCTCAACTGCAACGTCAGTGGGAAGAGCTGTTAAACCGCTCTGCCGGTGTCAATAAAACAGAGCATCTTTGTGAAGGCAGAATTTACGGCAGAGTTGTCAGTTCCTCCAAGTGGAGTAATGAAGTGGAGGGGGACTGTGGTTATAGTCAATAATGATAATCAATACTGCATGTTACCTTTTGGAAAATGTACATTTTTACAAGCAGCTTGCTCCGGTGGCTAAAAAGGAATAATTCACAGCAGCAATATGATGCAATTTCATCAGAGAAGCCGTAGTGCTGCATTGTGTTATTCATTACCGGGCCCCATTAATGGACCTCATCCGCCCTGTGTGACGCAGTACGCCGCTCGAACCTCACATTTCATCTAGTCTGTGTTTTATCGCGCCACTGACGCTGCACGCTGGTGACGTTGATGGATGAACCCCCGGCTGAATTCCACATGAAGCTCACAGTCATGTCTGCAGCTTGGGGCAGGCTCACTTTGGGTCTTTATCTAAATGAGGTCAGAAGCCCTGGTGATGATGATGCTTCGGTGAGAGGAGATTGAAGGTATCTGGCTGTAATCTCCAGTACAACAGAGGGATTAACTGAAGGTAGAAGGATTCAGATCAACTTCAAGGCTCTTATAGATAAGCACATTGCGCTGGCTGAGGGCAGGGATGCTCCATCAGACGAGGGAAGGACAAGTGAACAGATGTGAAAGCAGCTGACGTGGGCCCGTTTGGGTTTTTGACACCAGCGTGCTGGAACGCAGAAACAATCCATCAAATGTTGCTGTTACCACACTTCCTGTCAGCTGTTCCCTTTGTGCCAGCTGGAGGAGCTGAATCCCGGAACCATTTAAATCGGTGGGGTTTTTTCTAGCTTCATCCATTTGCTGATTTCATTTCCTAATTGACTCATACGTCCTTCACTCCTGCTTTGTCTCACATGAATACCTGCACACACGGGACGCTTTAAGACGAACAACATGTCAATACTGTCCAAGTATTTCACAGAATGAAATATGCTAGAATGGCAAAGGCAGAGGCTAAAGACGACCACCGGTTACGCTCATGCAGAAACACACACAGAAAGTATCAGAAGTAACAGGATCTCGGCCCTTTCTGGTTCTCTGAGTTTACCTTCGGAGACGGGGCAGGTGAGGACCTGAGAGCTGTAGGAGCTGAGAGGAGCCACTCGGGCTGAGTGCTTCTTCATCCTCCGCTGGGGCCACAACACCCTGTGCTTCCCTGGGAAGTCTATGGATGTGTGTGTGTGTGTGTGTGTGTGTGTGTGTGTGTGTGTGTGTCAGTGTGTGTTCCCGGGCTGCTGCTGTGGCTGCATTGCTCAGCAGCTCGTCCTGCTCGCTCCGTGCATCCTCCGCTTCTTCACGCTCTTGACTGCCCACCCCACCCCCCACCCCACCCCTTCCTCCTAGATCTCTGTCAACTCTTCTTCCTCTTCTTCTTCTTCACAGCACTCCAGTCTGGACTCTGTGATGCTCTCCAGCCGAGCGCCCTCACTGCGCTGGCGCGTCCCCCTTTCCTCTCTCTCTCTCCCCCCCTCCCTCTCTCTCTCTAGATGGTGACAGCTCGGTGGAGAGAGCCTGGTGGAAGTGCAGTGAAGTGGAGACTCTACTGCTCCAGTGTCATACCCTGATCCAGCACTGTCGCCAAGGGAGACTGAGCTTCAAGTGTGTGTGGTATGGCGCAATCACTCACCTCATCTCTTTCCATCCTCCCCCCTCCTCTCCGTCCCACTCCCCTCCTCCTCTGTTACTCCACAAATCAGCAGCTTTGTTTGGAAGGTAACTAAGCAGCCCAGGAGCATCCTCCTCCCTCCCCTCCCCTCTACCCGAACAGCCTTCTCACTCCATTCCTCCCTGTCTCTTGTCCTCTCTGTCTCTTTCTCTTGAACCTTCTTGAGATCTACAGAAGCACAATTCTGTCCAGGAACTCGTTCCAGAGTTTGTTAACACTGAAACTCTGAGGAGAGTTTGGTTGTATTTCATGTACCCCGACAGAAATCCAACCAGAGTCTTTTAAATTTAATTTTAATGGACTTCAGTTTGTCAGTAACCATGACATGAAGGGAAAGCTGCAGTTTTCCTCTTTTCAGGTTGAACAAACTTCCTGTTTCCTCGACTGAGCTGTGAAAACGACATAAATAGCATGAAGCTAAAAACTCACCCATCCGGTACATGCAGATTCTGTTTCACTGAGCGCAGCGCTCTGTTTCAAAGACCTCTGCCCCCACATGGTCCTCACAACACCGCAACACATCACGACCGCAGTGTACTTCCCACACTGTATTTCCATCTTGTACTCCCAGAAGTAGACAGAAATAAAAATAATGGGTAAAAAGACAACAGTGAAAAGTTTAGTATCCATCTCATGCGCTCTCATGTTCATGTTCTTTGAAACCAATAATCCTTGAACACACATGGACATCTGGTAAAGACTTCTAAACACAACAACCTACACAACCACGGTTTGTTGCACCAAGATAATGTACAGTATTGTGTTAAAATCAACCTTAATACAGTCTACAAAGTGGCTCAGATTATTATTATTATTATTATTATTGTTATTATTATTATTATTATAAGTATTTAGTCACTTGTAGATGAGAAGTCAGAACTGGATTCTTTTGGACATGAGGCTGATTAGAAATGGAAGTTTGTTTTCCTGTGAACATCTCCAGTATTTCTGAGGTCCTAAAAGACAGAATGAAGTCATACAACCGATTTTTACGTCTGTGCACTATTTGTATATAGTTTACAGACTACACATTAAATATCAGCATAGCGATGGGGCTTTGGCATATTTCACTACAGTTGCACCATCCAGGATGCGAAGCCAGCGGAGGCCGGAGTTGTTTCAGCCGAGGCGGCGGGATTCGCCCTTGAGACTGTGCTGAGGAGTTTCCATCTCTAGGAAAGCCCTGGTGCCCTCTGGTCGTCTTATCTCTATCTGTGGTCAGTCTCACTCGATTTAATGGACAATGAAAGTGCTCTGGTCTTTACATCAACAACCGTATCAGTAGCCAGATGAAACCTCAGTCGGCGATGTGCTTTGCTCACCTGCTAACAACAAATCTACTGAGTAGAAATGGCTCAAGCAAATCAGCACTGCAGTAAGTGGCAGTCACTGGTCAGCTGTAAATGAACTGTCGGGAGTAATTTCGAGGACATACGTGCATCGGGATTTCTGTCAGTTCAGCTCGACCCCCCCCCCAAATGTCTCTTTTTCTCATGTGCTCAGCTCGAGCTCTGGCCCGGCAACAGAGGGCTCAGCAGAGTGCCTCTCTGTGTGATTTCCAAGCTGCTGGAGAAGAGAAGAGAGCTCAGTTATTGTATGTGTCGTTGCTAAAATGGAAATATGCAGAGCAACATGGTTTGTGTGTGTGTGTCAATTCAGTAACGGGAGTTATCGCAGTTAGTGAAGAAACGTTTGCTGCAGTAAAAGCAAATGTCTCAGACTGTGTGAATATTGTCGCTGTCATCTTTCACTTTTGGCTGCCGGTCGGCAGCACAGAGCACTGACACCTATGTCATATATGTTGTCGGCAATCATGCCTGCAGCGCTGACACAACAACATTATTCATTTGAAAGGTGATTGTGTCAGTCTAATGAATGTTAATCCCATTTCTCTCTTCTTCACTTCTGTGTTCAGGCTCTGTAACTGACAATTTGTGATCCTCAGCGCTCACTAGCTGCTGTATATTTCTACTTTATAGTCCATTTTTGGAGCGTTTTCTACAACAGCATGAGACAAGAAGATTTGTCTGTAAGATAAATGAGATAAATGACCGCATTCATCTCATTGTGCATTCATTAGTCATCATTGTTATAACGTGAAAGTCCAGTCACTTTAAGACAGGAGCGGGGGGGATGTGGGGGTGCGGATGTCCTGAGATGAGGAGGGTTAAACCTATAAATAGACCTGCTGATGACTGGAGAAAAATGAGGACTAGGTTGCAGGATGCTCTCAGATTAAAGGAAACGTCTGGAGACACGACATTTCAGGGGGAAACCAGAAACTTCACAGGTTCTTTTGTGTCTGTTTCATAAATATAAGAAACTCAATGACGAGCAGCTGACGGCCAAAGCACAAAGCCACCTGATCCACAATTATGGTATAATATAGTCCACAAACATGTGTATCATGTATTAGGAAACCTAACAAATACCACTTTGTTATACATGCATGTGTCTTTGTTTTTGTTTTATCAAAAAGTGCATTTTTGATCAGTATGTGGCTCCTTGTTTCACATTAACAGACAATATTGCTGATTTTTTGTTTGGCTTATTTTCCTAAATACATTTCCACAGTGTTACATCTGTGAAAAGTTTAACATTAAAACATTCAATAACCAAGGTGGGTGTACCTAATAATGTGGCGTGCCCGTGACCATCAGGCAGTTGTGCTGCTGCATCTCAGATCAAAGCCCAAAACAGAAAGTGTTCTTCCTCTTTTACCGCCATAGCAACAGCTGCACTCGCGTGCACTGACGCACTCAGCCCATCCAGGCTCTTTTGTCATTTAGATTTTACACTCCTCAGTTCTATGAAGCTCTTTGTCACTCGTCAAATCTCAACAAGGCCAGCGTGGAAAGACGCAGGATGCGAGACAGATAGGTATTGTCTCAGCTGTAAGGGGAACTAAATGATGTTGCCAAAATGGACCGCAAGATGTGTCTCAACTCACCGGACGTACAAACAAATCAACTGGAAGTCGATGAACCGTGGACATTGAGGACACCTAGTGGTGAAAGGAACGGACATAAAATACACTCAAATCACTGGAAGGTCAACTCATCCAAATTCTAAATAAAAAGTTTGTCATGAATCTTTTTCCATCACAAGATTCAAGGGGAGAGAATTTTGTTAAGTTCTGTAACAAATAAAATGTTGGAATAGGACTCATGGACTCTGATGCTCCTCCATACATCATAACAGTCCGTTATCCAGTTCAACAAGTTGTGACTGAAGAAGCATGAACCGTATGCGTTGAGACTCGTTAACCAGACGTAGGCTGCTTCGGTTGGAGTTCATACAAAGTGGAAGCTCCGGATGCTGGCTCATCTTTTAAATTCACTATTTGTTCTGTTGTTATGAGGAAATGCCAGTTATCTAAATAGTTATGATCAGAGATGCGTATAGCTGGTACGACTGTGTCACTTCTGTCACTAATACAAACTCATTTTGCAAACCTGATCACTGACGTTGACTTTCTTCTTTCTACTTGTTTCTTGTTAACACACATTGACTGAGTCACCACGGGAGGGTGTGACACTATCTCCTGGTATTCACCTGAGTATCACACGAAAAAAACGTGCACCACCGGTGATGGAGGCAGACTGGCGCCATCATAGTGACTTGCTTTACTTTGAAATACTGATGAACTGAGTGGTTTGTTTACTGACCACATGTTTGGAGCATGTGGCTGGTTTGTGGTTATTACATTACTAGGCCCCATGGGGGCGCTGTTTGTCAGCTAACAAATCTGAGCCTGATGGAAGGGCGTGTCTACCTTACATTCTTCCCATATATGAGCCATTATACCTAAGGGATGACAGAAAACTTCACACAAAATCCCTGGATGCCTGTAGTATACAACTGACACAGAGTTACTGGAGCACGGTGACAAGGAGCAGAGGTCATCAAGTCTGGACTCCTCAGGAGAAATATTGGGTCCATTTACGTGGAACGTGTTTCTGCCCATCCCGGGAGAATGTCAAACTAACGGCACTCACAGGAGTGATTCAGGCAAAGCTCATATCCCATTCGACACTGGGCTGGTTAAAAATAGCTCTGAGTGAGCATGGGAACGGGATGGTCCACAAACACTGCAGAAACCCCTGGACGCTGGAGGAAGAAGGTGAAAATCCACTAACCGGAAACTGTAAACCCTTGTGCAGTGTTTTAAAATTATTTTTAAAACAAGATACACAGAAAATGATTGTAAGCAGTGTTTTTTTTGTTGTTGTTGTTGTTTTTTTTTGGAGGGTGGGGCGGATGGGCGGGTGGGATGCTGAGGAAGCATTTACTGCACGCTATTGTAGTGTGCTCCAGCAGGCTGCTGCAACAATATGCTGCCCTTTCTCTTTGTGGCTTAAACCTCATCCATCCATCTCGAGTTGCTTTCCATAAACCGATGAAACACTAAATGTGGCTTGTTTCAAGCTGTGCCGGGCTGCTTCCTGTCACTGCAGCATTAGATCACACACCGTGTTGCAGTCTTGTCACCTAATGTAGTACACAACCTTCCTCAGAGGCATTTCTCCACAGATGGCATGTGGCAATAATAGCAAACTAGCGACAGAATCTTCCTAAATATATCATGATGCCATCGGCTTGGCAGGATAAACCTGCTGCTCCAGTTCCATGTTCCTTTGTCTGACGCTTTGTGGAAACTTTGACTAACAAATGTGTGAGCGAAACCAAACAATGCATTCACTCTCGTCTCTTAATGAACCATTTCATTCAACAGAAGGACGGCGTCATTTACGCTGTCTCACTGACAGCATGTTTCAGAGAGGGACAAGTACGCTGCCCTGAGGAATACCTTCCGTTCACACTGGCGTATTTAAAAGTTAACTGATGGATCGAGGAGGAAACACAGGCTATATAGATGACATGTTTGTGAAAGAATAGAGAAACACCTCTGAAAACAAACAGACACAGACTGTTCTGGTTCTAGCCGCTCCTGAAACTTCGCACACGACATCCCAGCTGTGTGAAGATACGTGAAGATGCTGAGATTCACACTCCAAACTTGCTGACTTTATACAGTACTGTATATCTCAAACTGCCTTCAACACAAGAAGCAAATACGTCCACAATGTGAATATGTAGTTTCAGTTTGCACTCAAGTGAATATTTTCAAACTCCTGATATACTTCAGCGCTGCAAGGTCACTGCGTCAGCTGATTCTGAACGTTCTCACCGGACACCAAACACACAAGCGTCTGAATTGACGGACCACGATGTCATTTTTTTGAGCACATCAGCCATGGGAAATGATCATGAGAGGAGGAATAAACAACTGTCTTGCTATTGTCGGTAAAACTGCCAGATGGTTCTGCTGCTGCAGCCATTTGCGACGTTGCTCTCTCTGCGACTGATCGGGGTTCGTCAGTCTTTGGAACCACAACAGAGAAGGAACCAAAAACAGCAGCAGGTACCAGGTTCTAACCCTGACACAGAAAAAAGCCGAGTCGAGTCGGGTCGTACTAGAAACATGTAATGAAAGGGCCAAACGTAACAAGCCAGAAGGCCCCTCTAAATAACACACAGTGGTCCTTTAATTATCAGTGTCACTGCACTCAGAAATGTCCTAGAATGATTCAATTCAGTTCAGCGACGTTGTGTTCTCCCAGCAGATCATCCTGGGTGAGCAGGTACATTCTCCAGAAGGAGGTGTGATTACATCTCACACACCTGCAGGCTCATTAAACAGGCTCGTTTCCTTTCTACTCGTCTCAGTCTAAAATCCTTTCAGGTGGTTCTCAGCTCATTCAGACAGAAGCCTTCAGGAGCCTCAGCTGGGACGAAGATTTTCAACCTTGCCCAGCCAGAACGAGACCAGAGCTCACTGAGCTCCCAGTAAAAATATTGAGAATACATCTCTTGTTCTAAGGGATGAATTTGTGGCTGAGCTTTTACGTAACAGCTGGGGGGAACGTGTTCGAGGGCTTGCGTGACAAGTCCAGTTCATCTGGGCTGAAGTGTATCAGCATCTGAATCACAAGAGGGTGCCTGTCGTGACCGCTGACCATTGAACGTCTCCTCACATGAGAGCACTACAAACCAGCATCATCTTCTCAGGCCTGACGAGCAGTGACTGTATTTCAGAGCTGCAGTGGTTCTGTCCTGTCTCAGTCCCACTGGTTCATAAAGACAGGAGATGGGGGAGATTTTAACCATCACCCCTCAACAAAGTGCATCATCAGCTCACTCGTCCAATGGCGGCGTGTGTCTCTGTGTCAGCACAAAGCTGAGTGATGCCCCATCAATCCAACACACCTGGAGCATCTCAGAGATGCTCAGAATACTGAGGTCCAGCCATGTTTCCTAAACTTATTCCAGACAGCCACAGAAAGAGGAGACAGCCAGTCAACATTTTTCATCTCAGCTACAGTTGGTATCATTAACTCTCTCTCTCTCTCATTCTGTGTCAATGGATGGTCCAGAACATCAGTCTGCCCTCTATCATAAAGTGATTTTCTCCCCATCATCTCTGATCACGCTCCCTGACACCTGGCAGAGAAAAGCACTGTGCAGCACTTATCACTCACTTCTGTGGCTGGAGTATCCAGGGTTGTAGCCGTAGTAGCCGGTGATCCTCAGTATCCGGTCCTCGATGTCGTGGAGCCCGTTGGCTGTCACTTTGGGGCTGCAGTCCTTGAACGCATCACGGCTGATGCTGCTGCTGCTGCTGCAGCTGCCGCCGCCGGTCGGCGTCGCTTTGCCCGGCAGCCGTGTGTTCTTCAGGGGCTCCAGCCGGATGGAAGCCAGGTCCCCACTCTCCAAAACACTCGCGCTGCTCATCGCTGCAGGTCCGAGCGGACAGAGATCAGAAGAAGCCCGGTCAGGATGCGACAGACCCCCGGGGCCGCATCAACAATTAGCAGGACAACAGGAGCAATTCACATTCCTCCAGTGATGCTCCCGGACGCACAGCAAGGTTAAAAACTCCAGGAGGCTGGCGGACATGAGACACTAGGGGGCGTGTCACTACTGTCACATGCTGCCAATGCAAATTCCTCCAAGACACAAAGTTGGCAGCAGACAGCAGCGAGCAGGAGCCAATCAACGCCGAGCACACACAAAGGCGTGCACTGCACAGTGCAAAGAGTAAACATTAGCAGCACACACACACACAGAGTTTAGTGATGTTATCTGGTTGCACAATTGATTTTTTTCCTTTTTTGTCAGCAGATTACCTGCTCATGTTAGCAGGACTTGTCTTCAGTCAGAGATGCAAAATGCTCTCTCAGGTAATGTTTAAACGCATTTTGTAGCTTTCATTAAAGTGTTGCTTGAATTAATAATAGTTTCTGGGCCTTTTGTGTAAAATATTCCAGGAGGAGTTGTTCAAATAGAATGGTTTACGCTCACTGTCGATGAATGTCAAATTACATCCACAGCTGATTTTAGATAAGAAGACAATGACTGAAGACGGAATGAACGTTCACCTCTCTTTTAAACTCATTCCAAAATAGACACAAAGAACTCTTGTATTTTCGGCGTCCATTCCCTCCGGATCTCTGGTGTTTGCCCTCCATCATCTCCTGGACGTCTCTGAGATGTTTCCATTCGTTCACCATGAAATATGCATGTTTTGTCTGGTTCACAGAGCTTCAATATGTGTGTTTTATTTCCAGCGTATGTCAGAGATGCTCTGGGGTAAGCAGGTTAAAAAGTTTGAGTGTGTTTCTGTACCAAATTAAGTTGTTTTCGTCTTATTATTTTCCAAGCACTTATCAGGAGATAATTTTACTTGAAGGTAAACCCCAGAACAATCTGCTGAGCTGGCCACAGGTCTGGTGCTGGCTCGAGGAGGCTCCACTTCACTGGATCCCCCAGCTTGCAGATGCTGCACAAAAAAAAAGAAAAAATGGGCTCCAAATCCAATAACTCCAGATGCAGTATTTCAGTGTCTCTCCGATACGCCTCTTTCCAAGTCCTCCACTCGTGTGAAATTGATTCCCAGTGTGTGGAGAATTTGCGCCCCTGTTGGCATTGTTGTGCAGACGCATGCAGGGGGGGTTTATGATGCCCTTGGACGCCAGTAGTGCTTCCTCCCCCTCTCATACTTACTGAACCAATCTCCACCTCATGTTCTTTTGTTTCAGTTTGTTTGTGCTCCAAAGCACTTATCTCACACATTCAGTTCAGGGACAGCTTTGTGGTTACAACAATGAAATGCCGATGCCCAGAAAGTTCCTTCATGCTTTTTTTAAAAAAAAAACTAAAAAAAACAGCTAATTTATTATTGGACACTTTAGTACAAATACAGCGAAAATCCAAAATAAAAAAAAAAAGTTTTCTTCAGTCACCTACTTTTGTTGTGAGAGACTGATTTTAAAAAACAGCCACAAAGGCAAAAACTCTGACATCACCTGGCTCAATAACTTCCCTGTTGACAGCAGTTTATGCCCGAGCTGCAGCTGATAGATGGACATACAGTATTTGCAGTACCTGTGTGTGTCCAGTGACCACTGAGGGAGTTAACCCGTCCTCGAGCATTATCTTAAGCGCTCTCCTGAAAGGTCGGTCTCCTCCTCCTCTTTAATATCATCGATCATCCCTAAGTGTTCTGCAGAAATGAGGATGCAAAGACTTTTAATCTCAGGCATCATTAACATTCAGAGCATGAATGCCCTGTACACCGCCATCATCGCTTCCCATTTCGTTAAACCCCCAAACATTTCTGTTTACTTTTATCATCCCTATTGTTTTGTCCCCTTACATCCTGACTCTCACTTTTTTTATAACATGGTTTGGCGGTTTAAGCAAATAGCATAACGCTCCTTTTTTTAATGGATCATTAACTCAGAGTGCTCGTGAATTGCACTCAGCCATTAAAAAAAAACCTTCACCGTACTGAGGAGACGGTTTGTCCCCTGGGACCCTGTCGTAGGCCGTCGTCGCAGCACTGCAGCTCACCCACAGCACCTCAGTGAGTCACCTTAAAGATCAGTGACCGACTCCCCAGCCACCTGCTGTATAAATATTCAATGGGTACTAAAGTTAACCTAGCTCATGCAGCAGGGAGAGAGAGAGAGAGAGAAGGATTTGTCATTTGAATATAGTGAGACTGGAAATATATAGGGGCGACATGGCGTGTTGGCCTGCAAAGGTCACGTTTAAAAGCTTGATAAATATTTAATGAAGTTGATCACCGGGTTCTCTGCGGTAGGTGGTTTCAATTAGAAGGAGGGAGGAAGCACATTGAGGAATGGACAGAGATATGTGGTGAGTGACAAAAGTAGAGGCCATTATTTCGCCTCTTAGTTTTGACATCCCATCATGTGAAATATCATAATGTCCTTTGAAGCCGGTGACTTTTCTTCTTTGGCTTCGTTTGGTAAAAAGAAAAACTGCTCGTGAAGACTCACTGAACGCTGAGGAGAATTTCCTCCTCCTCACGCTCCAACAACAAACAAACGCTGAGTCTCCTTGCTCCATGCTCTGTTTTGAGCTGGCCGGTGTGCATATAAATAAAATATACAATGATGACTGCATTTTTAAAAATAGACAATGCAAAGAGTTTTATCCTCTTCTTGTCGTGTTTCATGCCTGTTTGAACTCGCAGCTCGGGGGCACAGACATCGAAGTACAGTACATGTACAGTCCAACATTACAAACTGGGGTCAGCCAACGAACTGGGAGACTCGGCGTTGACGTGCGCTGTACATCGGAACCCTGCTGACAATCAGCCTCCTGTCTCCTGCTGCATGGAGGTCTTACATGTCAAGACAAACTGCAGCTATCAAGTTCCATGTCAACAACAACTACTGAATGTGGCGCTGTGAGAGACACGAGACACACACACACACACACACACACACACACACACACACACACACACGTTTGAATGTTGCAGGAAGTTTTGTCTCTGAGCCATCTGCAAAATGTAAATCAAAGCACTTAACCTTTGACCTTGTACCGTCTAGTTAGACAGCAATCGATATCCTAATTTGAAGGGCTGTGGATGTCCGTCCATCTCATCAGCAGAAGATGTACCGTGGTGCTCTCTACAATATTTGCCCAAAAAACATCAACTGCATTAAAAATCTAAAATACTCAGGACACCTAGTTTGGTTCACGCCGGAGAAGTCCGACTCACTATCGTCCCCAGAGACGCCACAATTGTATAAGAGGTGCAGCTAGTAACCATAGTTACATCACATTTGACGTACAAACCAACCCGTCATCTCTGCACTCTATGAAACACACCGATCACCTTAAAAATCATTTAAAAACCTTCTGTTGTAAATGTCTGAGGACACATTGGATGACAAATCCAACTGTTGTGAACATATTATACAGGCATGAGGGGGGAGACACGTCAGAATATACATTTCAGATTTAGTTATACAATTACATGATGTATGTGATCAAAGTCTGTGTTCCTCCATGTGGATTTTAACTTGAGCCCCCCCCCTGCTGAAACCAAGAGACAATCGCTGGAGATTTATGGCCTGTGGATGTAACAAAGTTAAATCCCTCAGCACGCTGCGTCCTCCCTCACTGCCATCAGGATGATGGATCGGGCTGCTCGTGCGAGGGAAGCCGAGCAGCAAACGCTCGGCCACAGCAGTGAGGACGGGACATTTACTGTGATTGACCAGAGGAGATCGTGAGTAATGTTTCATCAATATCAGCTCAGGGTCGGTCAAGCTCTCACCCGCCCCCAACTCAGCTTCTGTCAGGATGTTTCCTCCAACAGACCGTCTCTCCGTTCCCTTCAGTGGAAGCAGATGATGAGTTTATACAGGAATGAACCCAACCTGTATCTTAGCCTAAAATAATCCAGATGAAATGAGAGTTTCACCTCCACTCCATGGAGTGAACGGACCGCCTCCCCCTGGAAGTCCGTTCCCAACGCTTTATTTCATTAATAAATAAATAATTGCTCAGCACGTCCTGCTGCTGTTAATGAGCTGCGCTGTAACTCAGCAGGTTGTCTATTAAGACCTCAGCGTGCAGCAGCTGCTGAAACACAGCGCAGTTCAACATGGCTGCCGTCTTTTCAGTGTGTGTTATCAACACGCTGCACCTGCAGTACTACATCAGCTCAATTACGGCTGACTGCAGAGATGATGGGTGTCTCTCGTCTGCTTCCGCAGGCAGATTAATGGTCCCATTGAACTGGAAGCTGCTTGGCACCACAGCTCATTAGATATGATCTAATGTGAGTCTGGGGAGTTGGATCATACGAGAGGGTCAATGCCCACAATCAAACATCCAATGCAAGAGGCGTCCACTGACACCGGGAACTCAAGGTTGAACTGAGGAGATCTATAAAGGGACCGGAGAATTCTCCACAGTCTTCTGTACTTTAATGAAAGATGTTCCATTATGTCGGTGAAGTTGTCTCCTGGGGCCTGTTCTCAGGGTCGGGAGGTGCTTGAGTGCACAGCATGTTGGGATGTTTACTGCTTCATGTACCTAACATCCAAACTCAGTGCAGGTCGAATGGATCTGATCCCTATACGTTCTCTGTAACAATACAAACAATATATGACCAGGTGCAAATACAAGACCCCAATAAGAGAGTAACCCACGGATTTCATAATTAATGTTGATGTTTATTCATGAAAATCAGCTTTTGTGAGTGCAGCTGCTGCATCGAGCTGTTATGTCATTAAAGTGCTCAAAGCCGAAGACTTGCTTGGAGGACGTATGGACGGCCGTGTTTCTGAAGCAGGAAATGGTCCAAAGCACGTGCTTCATCAATGATGTCCGATGGCGATGGATTTAATGATCGATTCCGCTCTGTCTGTGCAGTTTGTTCAGCGCTTCATCTTGTTAGCATCTTGTTGTCATTGCACTGATGCAGTTTAATGGGGCTTTCAGACATAAACACAACAACGGCACCGCTGGGCTCAGAAACCAATTATGTGTAATGACTCGCACTGTGCCACATTGTGTGCGTGTGTGTGTGTGTAGTAGTAGTACTAGTATTAGCACATCCACCTTCCAACACGCTGCCTGCGTATTGTGATAGAGGGAATCAGATGTTCTCGGTCGTCTGGGCTGCTGCTCCCTCACGCTGCAGTGACTCCCTATCGCCTCTTCATGCGCAAACACGCATCATCCTCGCTCTTAGTTCAGCACAAACATTTCAAAGCAGCATTAAATATTAAGGGTGAACAGTAATTGCAGCCATTAGCCTGCGTCATCACGTTAACTTAAATGAATAATAGCCTGTGAGGCTGCTTCGCTTCACACAGCTAAAACACAGGTACAAAACCAGTGAAAGAATGTATTTGATACTTGAATACTACATACGATATATTTGTGATATATATCACAAAATGTACATGACATTAAGAGCTAAACTCCAACTGACCATAGACTCTTCTGAAATCTTGCACATCCAGACATGAATTAAGACAAATTCCAACTATTTATCAACACTGCACCATTTAATAGGCACAAACTCATCATATGAGTGTGATGTTACGTCTGTATCTATCCACTTTCATACTACAGCATTTTACAGCTGCTACCACAGTGCCCCCCTCTGGTCAATCTGAGAACTGCAGGACCATTGGAAGGTACTTATGGACTGAAAGTGGAACAACCAAAGAGACGTAAACATGAAAAAACACTTGGGAATTTGTCCATTAGTGTGTGAAATATGGAGTGAAAAGAAGCAGTGTGAGTTGGGCTTTGCATATTTTGCATTTATTTCTTGGATTCTTCTCCGTGAGCTGCAGATTACAGAGAGCTCTCTCTGAATGCATTGACATTAATCATCTGAATTATTAAGTTCCATGCTCAGCTCAGCTATGAGGATGTCAGCACAGGGACGGGTGTGTTGACTTGCTCGTGAGTTGACTTTGCACTGAACACGTCGATCAGTGACACTGTGCAGATAGACACTGGCCTCTAGGGGGACACAAGAGTCATCTCACAGCCAATGAGTGAAGCTGCTGGATGAAAACTGGCCGTCCTTCAGGGACTTCAGACTTTACAGACGTAATGTTGGATACATCATTAACACAGCAAATTCTGACAGCAAAATCTCGAGTCACAAGATTGGAAGTCCATACACATGTCCACGTGAAAGGAATCAAAAATATCACATTAAAATAGTGTATGCACCACACAAAAAATATCAATTATGAGTCAGAGTAGAGTGCAATGCTGATCATGGACACAGGGAATGATAAACATACTCATGGACACACATAAGTCAGCTCAGGCTGTCAGTAGAACCAGGTATTTACAACGATATGCTGAAAACATTGACCCTACTGTTCTTTCTCTGCAGCTCCTGTACACATAAAGTGTTCCAGATGTACGAACACTTGTCCAACAATATGAATAAAACACTCATCTTCATGCTTTATTACAGTCAAGTCAGGTGAAGATGGTCAAACGACTTCTTTTTAAACAACTTAATACGGAATAAATCTGTAAGACAGAGCCGGTCGATTCAAACCTCCCTCAGGTGATTTCCATTTCAAACTTCCATCCTTTGTTTTATGAACTGCTGTAACTGCCAGCGCCCCGAGGATGTATGAAACACAGTGGGATTTGAGTTCCGTTCTTGGTGCTGAGGTGAATTTACGCTCCTGCAGTGAACATCTCTGGGCAACTTGTATGATATATGAAAGGAACATCCATTCGACTTTATTTTAGAGAGTGCTGCCAGCTCACTATTCACTTTGAGTGAATGAAATATGAACGCTAGTACTCTCTTATCCTCACGTCTCATGATCTGGACTTCCTGCTGTGAGAAACGCAGCCTGTCTGCCTGCAGTGCCAAAAGTAATTGCATTGGCACCTCATGAAAAACATAATTCAGTGACTGAGTGAGTCAGGGATTTCCAGCGTCTCCCTATTTCCCAACCACTTTTTCTGGGAACTGAGATTAGAAGTGATTTCAGATGTAATAGTGATTGCCAGGTCTCCCAGAGCCAAGAGTCCAAACCCACGTTTACAGAGTCGCTCGGTGAGATAAAATGTGTTTGTAAAATGTCACGTATGGTGTCAATATGACTGATATCATTCATGACGTCTCTCTGTCTCTGAGGCAGTGCTGGAGAAATGGCGGAAACATGGATTTTTGAGATTGATTGTACAATTGCATTTAGTCCACTACGCCCCAATGAGAGGCAGCGCTGACCTGTGCCAAGAAGGTTGTGTTTTTGCTGGCGCTCATGAGTTGGATTACACAAAAACCAGCAGGCGGATGTTCACAGAGCTTGATGGAGGCGTGCAGCGCCAAAGAAGAAACTCTCTGTCTGTGTCTCACTGAGGAGTCGTTTCTCAGAGATAAACAGTAAAAATGTTTTTTCTTTCCGTTAGATGATTCAAATCTGACCGATCAAGCAGAGGCTTGAGCGTGAATTGTGAACATATTTCCAAAGTGCGATTGATTCAGTTTTGGTCAATAAATGAGCATTTTAACTCTGAATGCTCAATGTTCACGTCACTTACCTTTTCCATGCTTCATACATACAGTTTTGACAGAAAAATCAGGAAATTCTGAGGCTTATTCCCCCGACACACTGCGATCCAGAGAATTCTTCAACAACCTGCTGATCATCAGTGAAATGTGACGCGTTGTTTATAGACTCATCATAAGACGTGTTGACAGTCTGGTACTGTTTCCAGTGTGTTCCGTGTCAGAGCCTTCATGGATTTCATCTGAAAAACAGCACATATCACACATTGATACTTCATCTCCCAATGAAGTATGAAAAATGCATAACATGCACAAGATACGTGACGTGATACCATTAGAAATGTTCCTTTTTTTCTGACTTATGTTCAGTTGCTCTTTTTGTTGACGGTGAAACATCCCAACACAGCATCTGACCTGTTGTCATTCTTCTGATTATTAAGTCTGTTCTTATGGGAAACGCTTGCATGGATGTGAGGAGGCTGAATGGAGCTTTAGCAACAGCAGCTGCTCACTTTAGAAACTTAAAACCTATTCATTGCTCAGGTCACATGATGACACAGATGCTTCTGATGTAATATTCAGTGTTTATGGAATCATAAAAATGTGATTTTGCAGAGATTCATCCTGAACAGCTGACTTGGACTGAGTGATGTTTTAATAATTATTTCAAGTTTTTTTTTTTTTTTTTTTTTTTTTTTTTTTAATATTCCACGTTGCAAACCTCCAAATGTTCGTTGCAACAGATGGTTCTGATCTAACACAGGATGGCTGGGTGCGCCGCTCTGCCCATTTTTCTGTTTGCCGAGCAGAAACTGAGACCAGCTCCTACCAGATGAAAACAAACAAACATACGATCACCGTTTTTCAACTGACAGAACAAAACACGTTGCATAATCGCTCCACTCTGAGCAAATGACAATTTCTTCTTAATTTCAGGCTTTCCACTCACTTCCCCGTCTCTCTCCAGAGGCTCGCTCTCATCATCTCAGATACCATCTGTTCGGACGGGACAATGAGCATAGTATTTTACTTCTGTCTGCCTGCATTTTTGAAATTACAAGCGCTCTCATCTCCTCCCATGCTCCACTTTCCTGCACTTTCCATGTCATTTCAGCCATGTTCAGAATGTTCCTGAAACCCATCTCCATTCAGAAGCAGCTGATTTGTTTCTGTTTGATGATTCACACAGTAGCATTCAGTCTGACAGACCGCTGCCTGTAAAACTCAGCGGTGTGAACTGTAGGTTATCCTATATTTCATGACCACGTATTTCCCATGCTGCGGCCCCTGATGTCTCCCAGCTGTTCAACATCTGCAGATTTGTGTTTCCTGCCCAGAGTAAAAAAGGTCTGTCCATTCATTTCCCATGCTTGTGTGCTTATCCTGTTGCTCGTATGCTTCGTGCCCCCTCTCCACGGCCTGTAACAAGATCCTGGACCGTGCATGCTACACAACTGATCCTGCAGTGAAACACACCACTCAGATTGCCACAAGGCGCCCGGCGTAATGGCTGCTCGACCCCCCCTGTTGCAGCTGCAAATCCCCTGTCAGTGTAGATGGAAGATGAACAGCAGCGTGCAGGCTCCTCACATTAACTCGGCATTTCCTCTTGTGACTTCTTCACATTGATAAGAGACGTCTCCGGAGACGGTGGGGGCAGAGGGTGGAGAGCGAGTGTGTGCCTATGGTGTGTGTGTATGTGTGTGTGTGTGTGTGTGTGTGGGGGGGGGG
>CAAKHB010004251.1:240489-272861 GCA_901007665.1 Aeoliscus strigatus
AGGGTTGGGGGGGGGGTCCTCTTGCTCTCCACCTCCCCTTTAAGGCCCCACTGTGGGGGGAAACCCAAGCTGCCCCAACAATGATGAATGGACATCATTAATGTTGTTCATCTGTGCACCTTTTACTTGGTAATCAGGGAAAATGAGGGGTCAACAGTAAAAAGGGAAATGTGCTTTCTTTGGCACCGGGGTTCCTGAGAGCCACCCGCTCGGCCCTCACAACATCAGCAGACCCTGCAAACGTTGTCTTGTGGCTTGCTGAGCTGGTTTCTTCTAGAAAAGGGCGTCTGGTTGTCTCATCGTGTGGCAGCACAGAGATTCATCTCTCCTGCGTGAAGCTCCGGCTGCCATCGGCTTTGCTTGTATTTATAGTGCAAACAGTTTGAGTGATCTAACTCGTCCCTATCAGCGAGCGCACCTTTAAAAACACAGATAGATCACTCGGGCCGAGGCGGCTGTGAGAGTCTGGCTCCGGCTCCTGAGCCAACAAAGCTTGTGGTGAAGCACTGAGGGGGGGGTGGCGAGCTCTTTTTCAGACGCTCTTTAAACAAATTGCAGAGCATGGATCATTTCATGGATGTAGAGAGAAAACTTGTTCTTCTTGTTCAATGTGGCTAATTAGGAAAGAAATACTTCGATGTTTGTAAAAGAAACCTTTGATCATTTTTGTCTCCCACCCTGTCTCCCTTGTTTCACCCCACTAGTCGAGGCAGAAGGCCTTGGATCTGAAGTTTCTGAGCCTGTAAAAGGAAGTTTTTTACTCCGTCGCTAAGAGTTGCTTGTGTCAATGTTTGGTTTCTGTTTGCGCTAAACGGCATGAGACAACTGTGAATTGGCACTTTACTAATTAAATCTGACAAAGCAAAGCCGAACTGCCGAATCACAATTTGAGTTTCATCCATTTCTCTGTCTGAGACAAGATTTGGGGAAATCACTGAGACATTGCAGAGCACTATGCGAGAAAGTCTTTCATTGTCTCTGCTTGTTTGTCTTGCTGCTGCTCTGCCCAGGATGAGTGGGTGGTAACAGGCGGGAGGATCTTACACGGCTTTAAAGTGTCCGAGATGTTTAGAAAGTCCACACTCATGAGTGTGGTCTGTACAATGGCAGCGAGGCTATTCAGCGCTGCTGGAGGAATGTGTGGAAGCCCACAAGGAATCCTTTTCGTTCCAGGGTTTTCTGCAAACACACCAGATTAACTCTGTGTGTCAACAGTAATGGAATCTCCCTTCTCTGTCTCTTCAGACTTAACTGCACCCTGAAACCACTCTGTCTCTCTGTCTCTCTCTCTCTCTCTCTCTCTCTCCCTGTCTGAGGAAAATCTGTGCATCTTGGAGCCTGCGGAGACGGAGACCACGTCACCCGCTGAAACACATCTCTGATGTTTACCTTGTCTCAATGGCTGTCCTCAGCACTCAGGGTTGGTGGGGTGGGGTGGTGCTGCGGGGTTTCTAAGCACATCTGTGTGTACGTTGTAGCGTAAATCACCTGCTGTGTATAGTCTGGAAATCAGAAATAAAGCACCGGCAGCAGCAGAAGTGCCACTCTGTGATAATAACCATAAATTTCCATCCCATGTGGAAGCTTAAAGGGACTGAGAGCCTCATCTGATCAGAGGAGACAGATGGAGCAGAGCAGAGAGGAGGACAGAGGATAAGGGGAGGGGATTGAAGTGGTCAGTTTGGGAAAAGGTGGTGTGCTGCTGCAATTAGTGTGTGTTCTGTCCACTGGAGCTCAGATCAGGATTGAACAGGACACAGCTGATGCAGACGTTTTTTTTTTTAATGATTGAATCATCACTTTTGGGAATTTATTTTGTGAACTTCAGACGTTTTTAAGCTTTAGAAAAGAAAAAGGAAAGAAAAAAAAGATTGGCAGCTAATTTGTCAGCTTTGTGTTCTGAGCCGACACATCCAGCTGCTCTGGGCCCTGAACGCATCATTTCATCAGGTTCCAACAGCAGCTGAGCGGCGGATCGTTCTCCGGACTGGATGTTTCTGCGTCTTCGCTTGCCTGACACTTTGGAGGATTTGTTTGTTTTTTATTACAGTTTATTGTTTTTTTGTTGTTCTTCGTCGTGGATTCGTCACCTCTGAAAATGAAAGTGTGCTTTGTGCTCGAAGCCGCGCTGGCGCTTTGTTTGCTTCTCTCACCTGCACAGGTAAGAAGTTCTGCAGCTCAGGAGGAAGAAGATGTTTGAGCTGAGCGACCTGAAGATAATCGGACGTCTGACATTAGTCGGCATGAATCAGCAGAATGAACCGTCACGGTTCATTGAAACTGCAGTCATGATGCAAAGTGACTCAGTGTTTTAGTTGGAGCAGCTCCTGAGCTGGTAATAACAGAGGAATGGTCCTTTAAACACCACTTTCTCAGACATGGATCAGTCCTTTTCTCCATGGAAGTTTGCATCCAGGAGACACGTTTTTTCTTCTAATAAGTGCTTAGCTTCTGAGTTTATGGAGAGCAGCAGCGTGATGTGTGTGTGTGTGTGTGTGTGTGTGTGTGTGTGTGTGTGTGTGTGTGTGTGTGTGTGCGTGCGCGATAGAGAGAGAGAGAGAGAGAGAGACAGACCTTTAATGAACAGTTTGATGGTTTGGATCAGTTGTGGTGATTATATAGTTGTATATATATTGTTTGGGTAAGAATCCTATTGCTGATGGTGTGTGTGTGTGTGTGTGTGTGTGTGTGTGTGTGTGTGTGTGTGTGTTTCATGGTAATGTAATATTTGGGGTACAAGCATTATATCAGCATTACATCAATGTCCTCTTTTAGACATTGATGTGTGTGTGTGTGTGTGTGTGAGTGTGTATGTGTCCACATGCACACCCGTGTGCCTATAAAGTCTATTGAAAATGGATTTCAGGCCAGTCATATCAATGTCAGGCGACAGCAGATGCGTACAAAGCGTGTCTGTTCCCGTTGCCTGGCATCCCTCGTCTTTATGGTGTTAAACTGAACGTGTGCCAGAACAGGACGGAGCTGAAACTGGAGTGGGGAATCTTTTCAACTGTCACACTGTAGAAACTTGTAACAGGATGTGGCAATGAACAGCGGGATGTGAGCCAACCGGCGCTACAACACTTGAACCTTTTCAGTGTCTGATTTCCTCTCTTCCGCTCTGGATTTGAATACAAACCAGTCCTTTCTTTCATCCTCCCCTACGTCATACATGGCTCCTACCTGTTGAATGTGGCCCGCAACAGTTGAAATCGGCCACATGTACAAAAAGTGAGAGTCCGTGTCCCATTAGAGTGTCCAGAGACTTTGCAGCTGTTTCTGAGCTGAGAGGGAGTGGGAGAGGCCTGGATCACCACATCTCCACTAATCCTCATAATCAGCTCATGACCTGCTTAGTCAAAACAGGAGTGAGAGAATCCTGGGTCCTGGACACGGAGCAGGTTAAGTGACCTCCTGCTTTGACGACTGACAGCAAATATAAAGTGATTCAACATCTCAGCTCTCTGAACCCACCGTGCTACTTCTTCGCAGGCTTCATGTTTCACCTCGGGTTTGAGGTTTCTGCTTTAGCTGTGAACAGCATGAAACTACAAAGCCGACGGAGAACCTCTCACAACAAACACAAACACTCATTGTAGCAGCTTTTTTTCAAACGCAGCTCTGGTACGTGCTCATCCTGGCGCGTCACAATGGAAACAAAAACTGATGGGGTTGTTACTTTGGGACTCCCTGCACGTAGACGTGTGTTATTCCTGATGGCGGTGATGACTGAAACAGCTACTTTTCAGCATCAGTGCTCACTTCGGCAGCATATCAACACATGCTGCTAACGTGGGTATTTTTGTTACGATACTGCATCAACACAAAATTATTCCAGCTTGTGGTTTCTTAGAAGTTTTATGGTTCCTCGTTGTCTCCCAGTACACATCAGTGGTAAACCAGAGAGGTAATACTAGTGGACTCTGTATTCTCAGCTCATTACAGGGCCACTGGCTGGAGTTATCTGACCCGGGTGTCTGCTTGTGAAGAGGCAGGCGCCCCGCAGGGACTGAGTACACACAGAGGCAGACGCCTCTCATCTCCTCTTGTGTTCCAGTGACACTTTGCAGAAGATTGTTGGCTTGTATACAGGAGCATCGCTGAATACTGGGTATTCACGTGCTGGTGGAGATCGGAAATGTTGCTCCTGTTGGTTTCATAGCTGTGTTTAATGTGTCCGACATCAACAACAGAGCAGACAGAGCACAGTACAGCTGAGGGCTCCTGAAAGTACCACAGGCACAAACGTCAGGGTCTGTTTGCTTAAGATGTTGTTGCTCAACTCCTCCTATGACTCACATTACCGTCAATCCACGAGTCACAGACGCGTGTGCATGGCTTCGACTGTTAGGTTCGATTTTCCTCAAACGGTGTTGAAGATGGGAGGAAGCACCTGGGTTTCCATCGGGAACAATGGTGGCCAGCTGGTCCCCTCGTCACCAGCGGCCGACCAGTGGGGAGAATGTGATGTAACTGCCACCTGTCTTGTTATTTTGCTGATGTTCCTCGACGCTTTCCGCCCTTCTGCCGAGTGTATTACTGGCACATCCTGGAAACTACATACTATAAATATAGGTTGGCAGGGGGAACCAAATGTGACAGGAGAAAAAAAATATGTATTAAACGGAAGTTATTGCACAAAAAGCTACGGAACGTTCAAGGTACAAAAGTATGAAGAAAAAAAAAAGTGAACACATGAGAAAACCACAGACCAACACAGACCGAAACACAGACAAACCAACAGGAACAAGTCGAAACAATATTCCTCGCTCACGAGCCCAAGAGAGACGCAGGTGTGAGCACATGAGCGGAAGCAGGGAGCTGATTGGTTGAAACACAACCTGAAACAAGACAAAGGGGACTGAACCGTACAGAAAGGGAGGAAGGAAACCAGACATCAAAACACACAAACAACACATTTTAATTTGACATTTTTACTTGACGCACTTTTCCAACTTTTCCAAACCCTGCTTGTGGCCTTCTGTCCACCTGCCAACCTCTCCTACATACCTGTCATGGTGAGTATGCACGTAAACACGCTGATGACGTCTTGCAACACAATGAAAACTGAAGTTCGTTGTGCAACGGAATCAAAAGTCAAAGGCGTGTCGTTTCTGTGCCGGGAGACGAGCAGTTGTTTGTTCACCTCTGTGTAGATTCATCCTGTCGTTCTGTCCAATTCCTTCTTTCATCAATCACGGATGAAATACATTTATTGCTTGTGCTCTACTGGAAGTCTCAGCTGCATCAGAAAAACAAACACCATCTTGTCTTAGTCCATCACACGCACATGTGCGCACACACGACAGTCCACTGACACACGCGTCCGTTTCCAGGAACTTGATTTAAGAAATGGACCAGAAATGATGCTGAATTAATCGGATCTGTCAGAAGATAACTGTAAACTGACTTCACCTCAGACGTCTGAGTGTGGACGTCCTGATTGGCTGCGGCTGGTTTCAGCAAATGAATTCACCCACAGAACGGAGGCAAAACAGATGAGACAAGTTGAGAGTATGACAGAAATGACAAGGACACGATTACGAATGTAGTTGTCTGCTTCTTTGAAACGCAGTCGTTCAGGTTTGACAGTTCGACGGATCGCTTCACTCGTCAGACGTGTTTCTGTGTGAAAACAGACGGCGCAGAGCCTACAGCTTCCCGCACGTATGTGTGTGAGGCGCTGACATTGCACAGGTGTTTCCTCTTCACCATCACCAGCTGCAAAACAATACTTGAGTAGGACCATCTGTATCACACACACTCACACACACGTGTCTGTTTGTGTGTGTGTGTGGAGGGGGGGGAGTTCTGACATCACACTTCAGCAGCATTGACATCTAAAACATGAATCCATTTTATTCATGTCTCTGGTGATATTACACACCGTGTGCGGTGACGCCAGCAGCTCTGACCTGCAGTCTGACGGGGCTCTCATGCTCAACGGTGTATTTTTCTGTAGTTGTAATGTCCCGGCCCTGAGGGATCGTCACAATCGCAATCAGGAAATATGGATTTCTGATTCCTCCTGCAGAGAAGGAGGAGCTGCAGCGCTCGGGGCAGCAGCCGTCTACTCAGCAGGCTTTAATCTTCCATCTGGATGTAATTTACTGTGGTTTACACAGAGCAGCGTTTACTGTAATAGAGACCACAATTACCACCGGTCAGCCTTATCTCAAGACCTGTGTGTGTGTGTGTGTGTGTGTGTGTTGCAGATGGTGTGTAGTGCTGATGTGGTTGTGTGCGTCTTCGTCAGGACATGTGTGTGCATGCATTAATGGACTTATACTGAGGAAATGGTGTGTATCTAAATCAGCATCTATATGGGCCTGTACGTCTCTGCCGTCAGCTGACCCTGTCTGCAGAAAACGGCGTGATTGCTTGAAATGTAACGACAATCATTCTTGGTAAATTGTATGATTGTCTTTGAGTTTGGAGCTCAGAATCGTAGTCGTAGCTGGTTCCAGGTTTAAATGCCTGTTTATCCTTTAAAGCAATTCTTCTGTCCAGTAACTCAGTTACGACTTTCAACCTCCATGAATTGCTGTGTCAGTTCTCTTATCAGTCTCTTGAAGGGTTGTTTTGGCACATTTACACTCTGCTGAGGTTTGTCGGTGTTTCGGCAGCTCTGTGATCACAAGTCCTGACCCGACCACCCTCGAGGTCCAGCTGGACACTGTCAGACCTGTAATGGCGCTGCTGTCAATGGAAGTTCACCCACCTCATGTATACAAAACACAACCTGGTTTCCTCTTTCCAGCGCTGCAGAATAGATACAGTGACCTGCAGTGACCCCGCGAAAGCCCTGAGAAATAATGTCGGCGTCATGGTGTTGATCGCATGGAATCTGGGTAAATGCATGAGGCAGCGAGTGTCCGTTTCTGACTCATCCACTCTGTTTGTATTCACTTGATCTGCATTGGTGCTCCAGGTTCTGTGTGGTCTCGTCTTCCAAGTCAAGTTCAAGCTTCAGACAAAACTAGGCCACAGTGACGTGTCTGTGAGAACATGCAGGGTGCAGAGTTCGTCGTTGTCTGAGTCGCCTTCACCTCGGATCGGCGACCGGTCACTGAGGACCATACCAACTGTTTCCGTCATGTCCAGATCACCAAACTCAGTGGACAAAGGTGTCGTCCAGTCTGTCGAGTGGAAAACATCCTCTCAGGACTCCTCAAACATTTGTGTTTGAACCCCCGTTATGGTCATTTGTTTTTGGGTCTCAGCCACAGCAATGATGCTTTTGGACAATGATGTGAAGCATTTTTGTTTGTGAACACTATGTGCAGATCCATCAACTGCCTCCTTCTATGACGCTCTTTGTCTGCTGGACTCATCCGTCACCTGAGCGGGTGCTTCCCTTCGTGCACTTTTTGGCTGTATTAAATAGTTTGTGCTTCAGCTTCAGCCACTAACAGGTCTGTTCTTTGTTTATTTGCCCAGGAAATGGGGCTGTTTGTTGGTCAAAGACGGTAAAGGATTGTTGACTAATACACATCATTACTCACCGATACCGCCGCTGCAGTTTTCACCTTTGATTATTCCGAATCATCTGCGTCCTTAACGCAGATAACATATGTATGTTTTCAGTCTGTTTTCAGTGTAGTCTGTTCAGTTTGTAGTCTGTAACCAGACATTTCCTGTTCCATCTACACCAAATATGGAGGTTAGCAGGCAACTTCTCACCTGAAGCTGTGAACTGCAAAGGACGGCCGGACTACTGATTATGAAACATTTGCCCTTTTGAACTTTGCCTCTTGTTTTGAACAGAAATATCTAAAGATCACGTGTGGGAAGTAACCAGCCCGTTTGAGAGCATCTCCGCCAAGTATCACTCTTACATTCGTCCCCCAGATTGCAAGGGAGTGTTAAGTGTTTTATTATGATAAATGCAATTATAATAAGTGCGGTTTCAAATTGTTTGGAAAGAAATATTGTCTGTTCAATTTGCTTTCACCTCAAAGTTGAAAAATCGTTTGTGTCTTTCATGCCAGGTCCCCGTCATGTTTTATTAAGCATCCTGCCTCCCTCTGACAAATGGAGTTAAGCAAAGAGGTTAACGATGACGCAGTTGAGCTGTGTGGGAGTGGAGAGTAATGAGGCCCGGAGCCTCTGCGGCCTGACAGCAGGAGCCCGGGGACACAACAGGTCCGCTGACTCCGAGGACAGAACGGACCCCCGGCCGCGCAGCTGGCAAACTCTCACCACGTAGAAACGGCTCTGCAGTCCAACACGTTTGAATGCTGTGGTTTCATTTCTATGTAACTACCGTTGGGGCTTCAATCTGCCCTCTTCCTCTCTCTCTCTCTCTCTCTCTCTCGGTTCTACGGCGGTGGAGAAATACTGTGCTGCTTTGTACAAGATGTCAGGCGAGGGAGACCACTTGTAAAACTGTGGCTGCGAGCCGAGTGGGCGGCGGGAGCACGTGTGATTATATGTCCACTATGAGCTGCCCAATGAGGAGGCAGAAATCCTCTGGCGCTTTCAAGAGCTGAGAAATTAAATCATTTGTCAATGACAGTGGGAAGTGTTTGGATTTTCTGCTCATTTGTCAAATTCTGGAGGCAGCGGCCTCTAATCGAGCCTGTTTTAACATTCCTGGTGGTGATTTCAATCCTTTCCAGCACAAATGATGATCCTGGTTAATTACTATTTTTAAAAGAGAAGGATTTATGTGCAGGTCCAGGGCCTTTGTGTTGCTGTTGTGTAGCTGTATCATTAGAAGTCACAGGATTAAAGGAACAGTACGTGCGATCCACCTTCAGTAATTTGCAGGTGAATTCATGTATGATTCTACATTTCATGTAGCGTAGGTTCTCTAACTTCAAACTGCAATTGTCAGCCAGTGCCAGGGTTTGTTCGTCTACAACAGAAAGGAAGTACTTGTCCGATGTGAGTGAAGTCCCTGAACTCAGGAAGAAAGAACTAGAATGAAAGAGTTGTGCAGGAAGAGAGTAAGTCATTCACTCACATCGCATCTGACTACTATTGTCTTTCTTCCATCGACGACAGACAAAGTTATTATATTGTGTCTGTCGGTACATGTGCAAGTTTTCAAACAAGTTTTGGGAAAAAACTGCAAGTTTCTGAAGTGACAAATGTCCTTCCAGGGATAAGGGAAGTATTTTGGATTCTTATTATCAGGAGGTGCCCACAGCACGCTGACGGGTTCAGTCCAGATTTAACTGCGATTTCATCTCTTGATCAGCTTGAAAATAATGTGGAAATGATTCTATGTCATGTGACAGGGATTTGGAATCCTCCTCTGTCCATCACTACGTGTCTGCGTCGTCTGTGTACCAGTGGTGCCTCGCGGAAACACATTCAGTGTAACTGCATTTGCATGAAAATATTCAAACCACAATGAAAAAGCAGAACGTGCTCCACCAGGGTTGGTTGCAACGAGTAAAAACGTTGCGTAAAGGCCGGACCCACGGAAAAGTTCCCTATTTAGACATGAAGGGTTTGTGCTGAAGCTGTGGCTGGATTCTCAGCAGTAGGAATGGCTACGTGAGGATCTTCACGCTGCTCCTTAATCTGGCAGCGTCTTGCCGGCAGCTCACTCCTCTGTTCTCAACCACAGGAGGTGCCAAAGAAGCTTTCTCGTCATGTCAAGGCTTAACCCATGACTGGGGTCAGAAAATCCTCCCCACCTCACCACATTCTGAAGAAACCAAGAGCCAAAAAGCCCTTGTGATGTGGAGCAGTCGCTCCTAAAGCTCACAGATAAGAGAGCAGATCATATGCCCATTAACCCTGGATAAGGATTTATTTTATCAGACTGGCACTGGACAGAGGAAGTGACTTTTAACAATAACTTGAAGTGAACTGTGACTCTCTCGTGCTGTGTCTGAAGAATATTCTGCTGGTGGAGCTTATGTTCATGGAGCTCCAGCGGACACAGCTCAGTGAGCGACGGTACGTCCTGGCTCCGTGAACGGACACGTTGGAGACGAGGCGCTCCGACTGGAAGTGGTGTCTTAGAGCGAGTAGGGCAGAGGAGGCTGACTGCTGTCAAATGAACAGACACCAGGAACGTCTCAAACGCACCATCAGCAGGACGTTCCTCTTTAGGCACAACGTTTAGGGGGAAAATGGTATTGTGCTGACAAATGCGATCCTTGAACTAATTTGGGTTCATAACAGGAAGAGGATGCATCTTAGCGATGGACAGATGTTGTAGAAAGCAGCAGCTCTTACTGCCATCAGCAGGGAAATGCCTTTTTCCTCCAGCTTGCTGTTATATAACGTTTGGTCAAGTTTTCTGTGAGCGTGTGTTGGTGTGTGTGTGTGTGTGTGTGTGTGTGTGTGTGCGTGTCACCTGTCCACAGCTTATGCTGGAAAGATAATTCTTTCCGAGATGGAGTCAAGCAGAGGTTCTGTTCCCAGGCGAATGACAACGCACTTTGTTTATCGTGAGATGATGGGAAAGCAAAATTAAGATGGAAAATAAATAAAGAGAGATGAATCTTACACCACAGGAAGCAGGTTTGGAGCCTAAACAGTTGGGCACCCAGTGGAACATGATACACACAGAGGAAAAACTGTCATTTTGTCATTCTAAATATCACCGGTTGAGGACAAACACATCAGAATTGTATATAAAACACGCAGCGTTGGGAGCGTTACTTTGGAAATGTAACCTCCGTTCTCCTCTTTAAAGTGCAATAGTAATGTAACTATATCAACTTGATCAAAGTCACGTAACTAATTACATTTCATTCATGACATTACTAAATGTTGAAGGAATGTTCTCAAATGTGGAGACGTGTCAATGTCTTCCAGCCGCATTCATCCACATAGTAATAACAACAATAACAGTTTAACTCTCACAGTCTGATGATTCACCTGAAGTATAAATGAGGAGTTTGTGTGTGGCAGTAGACGGTGTAACAAGGTTGTTTCCGTTTCACTTGTTCATATTTGAATCCTCAGTGAGGAAACACATGAGCACATGAAAATGAATGACTGATTTTGTAACCATTTTTGTTGTTGTTGTTGTTGTTGTGTGTTTCAGAGTCTACCCCTGTCAGGCAACAGCACAACCGAAGGTGACAATCTTTTTTTTTTTTTTTCTTATTTTCTGGAAATGTCGCTTGGGATGTGAATTGAAACACAATATTTGTGGCGATGAGAGAACCATAATAACTTGTCATCCAATGCTGGGAAATATTCATGAGAAAGTCTGTGAATGTTCCACATGAGAATGAATCAGATTCTGATTTCTGTGCATCTGTGCAATCACACGTTCATGCGACAGGACATCCTTGTTATAAAGACGCGTCTTACTTGCAGCCAGGTGTGTTTCCTAATGTACTGAGGAGCCACTGAAGCACAAAACGACAAGGAGTTGCAAACTGGCCTTTTGCCCCGTACAGCGTTTGCGGCCCCATCTCCCTTCCATGGATGCTTCCCCGGCCGGCCGGGGTCATCGCAGTCCCAGAGGTGCCTGCCGGGCAGCTCGGCTCCAGCTCCAGCAGGGTTCTGTCCATGAACATGTTTCCAATGTTTGTTATTTCCTCCCTGTGTGTTTGTTTCGGCCGCAGTCGTCTCTGTTCCTCCTCCGCAGACTGCGCAGCCGGGACATTCACACATATACTCCCACAGGAAATCATACTATACATTATCTAAACAGTTTTACTTCAAAATCAAAACAGGATACACACTGGCGCATCGCGACTGTTTTCATGTGCATACGATACCCCTCGACGCCATTCCCCACCGGGTGGAGTAGTGGTTAGCAAGGGTTCCATTCCTGCTTGTCCATTTCGCATGGTCTCCCTGTGGGTTTTCTCCAAAGACAATGTCCCATGGCCCGCATACGGACAAGCACTTAAATGATCGGTCCATTCTACCGGACACTGTGACAATAAAGACGTGTGCTCAGGTAGTGATGGAGCTTGTTTTGTCCTTTCACCCGCAGTGCTAATGTTTGAAGAAGTGTGGAGTCGGAGCGTCTGCCGCACCATCGAGAAGCTGGTGGAAGTGGTCCAGGAGTACCCCACAGACGTGGAGCACATGTACAGGCCGTCCTGTGTGCCGCTGGTGAGGTGCGCCGGCTGCTGTGGGGACGAGAACATGGAGTGCCACCCCACCCTCACCACAAATGTAACAATTCAGGTACGACAATGCCGTTTGTCCTGTGACCCCCAATCTATCTGTGTCAGCGCTTGTTTGTTCATTTCAAACTGTTTTTTTTTTTTTTTTTATCTCACAGCTGCTGAAAATAAGACCAGTGGAGACCAACCAGTATGTTGAGATGACGTTTGTAGAGCATCAGACATGTGAATGTAGGTAAGAAGAAAAAGTTCATGCTTTTTGACATGATATATTCATACGTATGCAGAAACAGTATCATGGGTCTCTGGACTGTTCAGATGACTGCAAAGTGACATTCTCAGATCAGAGGACTGTTTTAATCTGTTGAACCTGTTCTTTCTCAGAGTCAGGAAACCTATTGTGAAGGTTGAAAGGTATGACGATACATATCCTGCTCATGAAGTTTGACATCCATGTTTTTGTAGGTCGACGGATTTGTGACGGTATTCACTCTGTTCCTCTTGTAGGAAAAGGCAAAGAGGACGGGGGCGGAAAAGAAAGGAGAAACAAAAACTGAAAGAGTGCGACAGGTGAGGACACAACACAACAGACTCCTCTCGAGTCTGCCAGTATGTTTAATGCATGTTATGTCTTATCTCGTAGGTGCCAGATCCCTCGAAGGTAACTGCGGTGGCCACCTTACCCCCATTCGCTCAGCGTGGCTCACGATTTATTTCCAGCCCAGCATCAAGAGTTTCCCTTGCTCATCTATCAATACTGTGTGCGGCCCAGGGACTCAAACAGCCGACTCTGCTGGTGCCGGGCAGGATGTTTGTAATGACAAGGTTCAACAGAAGGAGAGGTGTGATTGGTGGAAAGACTGCTGTTCGACACAATGGACATCCCTGGGAGCCAGTGCAATGTCAAAGCAAACAGACTGATGCCTTCTCTTTTTACACTTGTTATTACTGTATCAGGTCTCGTAATTGTCTTCAAAGGTCATGTGGAATATTTGTATTTATTGATTGTTGCAGCAGAATGCATTTGGACCGTTTGTCTGTAGCAGCGTCTGTGTGCAGCTGCTTTGCACATTGCAAAGATGAATTGCCTCCCCCTAGTGTTTCTGGAACCTGTGTTCAGTCCTGCACCATACTGTGCACGACAGTACATTGACAATTACAATGAAATGGGAACATCCACAGTCAATCACATTATCAGATTATTGGAGATTTCTGCCTTGAACAATCCCAGGTTGTATGTGAATCCTCTCCCACGCACCATTTGACCGGACATACTGTAACTTTGAAGTGTTTTACTGTTTGTTTAGACCTATGAGAGCAATATTTATCTTCTATCAACCACAGATATGTCAGCAGACAATTTTGTATGAATAAATTAACTGTGATATATCAAATTGTACTTGAATGTGCTTGTACATGTTTCGTCCTCTCTTGGAAGGATGCAATGAAATGGAACTTTGTACTTGTGAAGGGGAAGCTGGGAAGAACCAGGTAAATGATAGACAGTTGTCTTTTTTCAGTATAACAAAGTGGCTCCAACTCTGAAATGACATGTTGGCCAGAACCAGCAATTGAAAATAAATTTTAAAAAAGAAATTAAAAATACATTTTGCCTCACAAATCAATATAAAACCAAACAAAATATTGCTTCCTGTTTCTCTGATTACTGTTTCACTTATTGTATCTGATCCTGTTGGTTAAACACTTGCCAGGATGATACAATAAAAAACAGAATTGCATCATCATAATCATCATCATCATCATCGTCATCATCATCATCATCATCATCATCATCATCATCAACGACGACGACGACAACAAGTTTTCCAAAGTCCAAGGGTCAATAAATAACTCAAATATCAATTTAATATGGAGATTTCAGAATCGAAGACACCAGAGCGTCTTTTAGACAAAATTTTGGAGCGAAATCACCAGACCATTGGCTTCTCCCGCCCCATGCAGTTTTAAGTTTGACCACCAGATGGCAGCAGTATATATTCGCTGTGTTCCGTGCGCGATTGGAAGAAGAAGAAAGAAGCGGAAACAATAACAACCATCAACAGACTCGATTGTAATACCTGGGAAACAGAGGACTGAATGCATCCATAGAGGGATTTCATCTTTCAATTCAACAACGTATTGGTACGTGTTGTAACAATAATTCTGTTAGCGATGGTTATCGATGAGCTGTTTGCCATGCTGCGCTAGCTAGCAAACAGAAACTGAAACACACGGGACTCAGCAACGTTATAAATGTTTCATTCCACGTTTGTTTCCAGCCACAGGTCTGTCCACTAAAGCTTTAGGAATATAGTAAACCAACGTTGGACACTCAGCTGTGTGCTAATAGTCGTTACAGTTGCCCGTTCAGACGACAACATTAAGCTAACGTTAGCTAATAGCATGTGGAGACGCCCAGTTGCGGAGGTTGGTTTGTGTCCGTCAGCGGTGACTCACGTCAGTAAATGCTCCACGTTCACAGTGCGTGTACATATTTACTTACTAGTCATAAATGTCGATTTGCCATTTAACCATTCAGAATGTGAACCTATCACCCGGCTGTAAGTGAAATTACACCAACCACTGTCAAACATGTGACTGTTGCTAATGTCCACCTGTTTAACTTTCAGGCGTCAACGCTCCAGACAATCATGAGCAGTTTCAGCAGATCAGACCGGCACAGGACCTTCAGCAGGCCAACACACTTCAGATCATCCAAGTCTGACCTGGAGAGAGATTCTGGCTTCTCAGGTTTGACTCATATGTCACATTTTCCAAAACGTTTTTCTATTTTCTCAATCTCTTACACAGGTTATGGGTGGTGACTCATGTAAAAAAAATAAAAGCATACAGATGTATGTAAGACCAGCCTTATGAACACTAGACGTCATGATTTATTTTGTTATATTTGATTTTTTGTCATAGCTCGAGAGTATATTTTGTGCACAGTGTTTGTCTTCGTGTCACAATATTTCATAGTTGCTCTGTGTGTTTAAAACATAAAACCCATGTGTTTGTTTCAGATGCCAGCTCTGAGTACCTCAGTGCAGTCGATCTGACTGACACAGAGGATGCTGGGAGAAAAGGATCATTTGTCGGCCAGGACCAGGCAGGTCTGCAGGTGGCTGTGATGGGCGCTCCGTACTCTGGACTGTCTCCTATGATAATCATGAACAACTTTGTCCTAAAGCAGGTAAGATAAAAACACTGATCAGTATGTTACCTTTCACTTATTTTGCGTTTGACTTGGTCTGTGCCGTCAGCATATTGTAGTGTTACCAGCTTTTGTTTCTGAACAACAGGCCAGATGTTCTACACTGAAACCTTTAAACCCTCCTTCACACTGTTGACACCAGAAATGAGGGTTAGGGTCGAATGAATTAATTGTCATTCATCCGAAAGTGTCGACAGGACAAAACTCCACATCCATTGTTTATCATCTCTGTGTTCTTTCAGTATCAGGGCATCAAACCAGAAAGATCATACAAATAAGCCTTTCCTCCTTCTTGTTCCTCCAGCCGTCCCAGATGGCTCCAGCTCCAGCAGAGAAACAGTGGGGCTTTCCCTCACCTCTCGACATGATGCCTCAACCTCAAGTGGTTCTTCTTCAGCCCATGGTATCAAACGGCAGCCGCAGCAGCTCCCCAAAGCCTCGCTCTGACAGTAGCGAACCATCCAAAAGCTCCATGCCCGTCCTCAAGTCCTACCCCAGAATTGCGCCACACCCCGGGGAGCCACACTCAAAGAGGTCGGGATCGTCCAGACTGAGGGGAAGTTCATCCGCAGCGTATGACCAGCGCCAGATGAGACACCACCATGACCAGCGGCTCTACAGTGCCCCCAGCCCCCAGCCGGCACCGCAGACTCCAAGCAAACGAGTCGACCAGTTTGCAGGAGCAAACAATCAAACAGCGCAGGCAACTGGGCGACAGGAGCCTCCCTCCCCACTGACCAGCGCTCTGTCCCCCTACACCCCTGAATTCAGGACCGAGGCTGAGAACATGGAGACCGACGTCGACCAGGACTGCCTCTCAACAGACAATAGCAAAATCAAACGATTCAGCAATACCTACAACATCCTCAACAAGTGCGGCTTGCTGGGCATCACCCTGCGCACAAAGCAGCTGATCAAGGAGAATAAGCGCACCCAGGGCCAGCTGCTGCAGCTGCAGGAGCAAACCGCTCTGCTGCTGGAGGCTCTGGGCAGCGGAGACCCGCAGCTCTGGACTCAACTCCAGCTCTCTCTGCAGGAAACGGGCATGTAGCAGGGTGGTTTCATAGTGCACAGAGACCTGGCCTGATATACTGTATTAGCAGACCTGACCAGCAGTTCTTAAGGTGGGCGGAGGGAGGAACGAAAGAGAAGTATAACGTCACCTCCCTGCATCGTGTATCCCATATCTAAGCCAACTATAACTCAAACTGCTTTCTTCTCTATTCTGGGGCTATTGTGTTCAGACCAAATGAGCCAAACGTTAAGAACTGTTGGTCTAAAGTCCAAACGCAAAGCCGAAGCACATCCACTGTTACCGAGAGGGACTTAAGACGCATGCTCGCTTCTGCAATTTCACACCTCCACTCTTTCTGAATAGCAAGTGTCGCTTGCTCTAGGGCTCTGGCATCTGTGGGTGAGGACACACGAGGACACACTGAGTCAGTTGTGGAGACACGCCTTCAGCGTGTTGCTGTCATGTCAGATCTGGACAGCGAGGATGAGTGCTACTGACTTTTCATTTCCTCATTCGTCGTTTTATTTGTTCTTAAACAGTGTTGTTCAAATGTTCATACGCTGAAGCGCCTCGCCGGCTGTGAGCATTTTGAACGTCGCCTGGCTTCATGCAAGCATTAATCACTGTGCGTTAGCATGCTGTTGTGAGCGTTGGTGGAGCTGCCAGCATGGCTGCAGACTCCTGGTACATTTTAGAGTGCTGTCCATCTGCGCGGCTCATCTCCTGTCCTTGAAATGCATTTTGACTTTGGTGGGAATTGTTTTAAAATGCTGGAGATGAGCGACAGCTTCAGGCTGAACATTGTTTAGTATTTTTTATTCATGACATATGATGTATCTGGTATTTATTAATGTAATTCTACCCAGCACATTGGAACTAGTTTGCCAGTTGGATGGTAAAGGAAGTTTGTAAAAGCTTACAATGTAGCAAGTGAAGTTCTGTAGCCATGATTCTTTACTTTGGTTCTGTTGTGTTCATGCCTGCTGCAGTTTGTCACATTAATTCGATGTTTGTTGCAATTTAGAGAGAAATGACTAACTAGTGGTCTGGTTTCATTTCACAGACTCCTGCACTTTAGTTTCAAGATTACTGTGGTTTTAAGATGTTTCACGACCTAAAAATGCCATAAGATGTGAATATGAATGTCTTATCTGGTTAAACGTGCCTTTTGAACATGTTTGTATTCGTATCAGCGCTTAAGCAGCTTCGATGTCCTGTTGTCGTTGCGGACGTGATGTGGAGGAAAGTTGAATGTACTTTAAGTTCTCCAAAGACTTTCATTCTTCTGTGAAATTATCAAGTATTAAATTAAGTTTAATTTCCTGCAGGAAGACAAGTACAAGGTCAAGTTTCTCTTTATTTATTTTAGCAACACTATGCCATCGCAATACTTTACAGTCAGGACTTGTAAAAAAAAAAAAAATACTGGCTTTGGTTTAACAAAGAAAAATGCTTTCTTGAATTTGTATTATAAGACTCTATTTTGTTTTGAAATGTGCTTTCTGTACCTTGACTAATAAATACCTGTCATGAAACCCTGAAAAACATTTCCCATTTTTTTCCCATCATTTATTCTACAGTTGAAGCTGCGGATCTGTACGTGCTGTCGTGGTTTCCAGCTCAGAATGTTCTACAGATAAATAACACCCGGAATCTGGGACATAAATAGTTTTACAAATACAGCAGGAATCAGCAGAAACTATGTAAAAATGAATGCACTGATATCCAAATGTCAGACAGGACCTGAACGTTACCGTCTGTAGCGTTGTAAAGAACCTCATCTTTGGGGTCTTCTGACATAACACAGGACTTTATGGCACATTGTGAGTAATACCCTGGATAATTAGGTGGCACGTCATCCACATTCTGTGCCGCCCACGCCGAATCAAGCAGCATGTCATCGGACTGACTCTACATCAGCTGAGAACAATAATGTGTGTCCACACAGTGCGTCAAATACACTCTGAAGTCTCCTTTGTCGACTAGCCCTTAACACCAAGGTGTTGGAAAAACTGCCGTCCGCTTCCTGAATGTCGCACTGCAGCGGCCTGCGGGGAAGTATGTGAGAATGGCACACGGTTAATCTCAGAGCACCATGTGGCACCGGCGTTCATTATAGGAAAATGAGAAAAGCAGATTTCTGTACATCGGTATATACTGTATGTGTCAAAAATGGAAGCTATTTTTCTAAATGCTGCCTTTTAAAAGATGCACATACACAAAGCTCTTATGTAAAAGTTACTTCTATGGCTCCTGTCCTGATAGGAATGATTGCTAAGAGCTAAGAACTTTATCATGGACTACTCAAGAGGTCATCAAGCACATATCTGAAGTCAGTCGCCCCTAACAAGCGTTTTCTACAGCTTGTGCCGTTTTCTAAGTGGACCTATGACATGATCGCTCAGTCTTGTTTATCTGTGTCCTCAGAGCACATCTCCACCGTCTGCACAGGGAGGATAAGGCCCAGGATCCAGCGGGTCCCGAAAACATCCATGAGGTTGCTCCTCCAGGTTCTGCGATTCTCCACCAGCTGCCCCCTCTGCAGCTGGCACCAGGTCTGTCCCCGGGCCACCAGCAGAACCTGCTGGCAGCAGAACCCTGCACAGACGAGCCCGATGCCCAGCCACACGTACAGCATCAGCACCAGGAACAGCTGCATGCCTGAGATGGTTCCTGAGCAGCAGAGGACAAGGACAGCATTATTATATTATATTATATTATATTATATTATATTATATTATATTATATTATATATTTATTTTTATTTGTTTAATAAAAAAATAAATGTAATAAATATATTATGTGTGTATGCCTATGCCTATTGGGAGTGAGGTAGTTATTGCGCATTTCTCAGAGTGAGCATGTAGGATTTATCTTGAGTTATTCATCTTGAACTGGAACATGCAACAACTCACCCATGAAAAAGTAACCGGTGGAGAGGGGGAGAAGGGTCAGGAAGGTCAGCGGGTTCTCGAAGGAGAGGGAGTACTCCACTGTCAGAAAGGCCACACCAAGAACCAGAGAGTACAAGCATGTGCATGAAGTGTAGATGCAGAACATGATGAAGTAGCGCATGTTCCTGTTGCCAATGCAGTTCCCTGTGAAAAAGCAGTGATGGTCCCTCTTGAGAATCACTTTCTTACACAATTTGCAGAAGTGGCGGCCGTTCAGGAGGTAGTGTGCATCCACTTTGTCAGAGCAGTGCGGTGAACACACCGGAATCACACTCTCGTTGGCACTCGCAGCGGGATACTTGATAGTCATTATGTAATTCCCCAGTGCATTGAACATCAAGAAGAGGAAAACAACCGTGTGAAGAGTCGTGGAACCCCCCAGTGATGCCTCTGAGCCGCCTGGGAAGATTGTCGGGATGAAGAAGCAGAAGTGTAAGACGAAGGTGACGGTTGTGGCTGTGAAGAAGTAGGCAGGTGCTACGGCGTTGAGGAGCCTCAGTTTCAGCATCCTGGTGAACATACCTGCGTGACAGAGCAGACACGGGAACGGTTAAGGGACATCAGGTTTGGACGGTGTGAGACATCAAGGGACATGGTCTTGAACCATGGACAGACGTTCACATGTAGCCACAAATGAAATGAAAATGAAAGTGTGACCAAAGAAAAAGAGGAAAATAAGATAATCACTATATAAGACCAAACCTACTGTATGTTATTCTTCTTGCTACGTAAACTTCAGTTGAAGCGATGGAAAAGGGGGAGTTCTGTGATGAGAACAGTGATTTGCGGTGTTGAGTTGAACTGAAGTGAGTTGACACTCTCTAGTAATGAGTCTATTAGAGGGAACACATCACACACAAGCTGGTGTGTGATCTAGTTGTTCTTGGAGAGGATGGGGTCCTGGGACTCTCCAGGGCCACTGAGAATACCCAGAATATCTCCTCCTCTCCGGTGTGATCTCCTCAGCCACAGCAGCTCATTGGAGGACGTCGACATGGAAACAGACTCACTCCCAGCTGACAGAAAACAACAACTGGCAATTCTCTCCTTGGTCGGTTTTTGCTCCCTCCCCTCCCCCCTCTCTTCTTCGCTTCTTAAAAACATGGGTATGACAAAACATAGTGATGCCGGTGATGGGGATCGCGCCGTTCGTCCCATCACCATGGCAACGCGCTGGGATCGATAGCGGTCAAACATGACGTACCTGCAGGTGGAAGAGGAGCTGTCCGTTCAGCACCGGCGAGCTGCGGCTCATTCAACCGCGCAGAGACGAACCGGTGATGCTGAGGCGCATCCACGTCTCTCCCCTCTCGAAGGGGGTGGGGGGCTGCTGTGTGCAGCGCCGCCCCCTGGAGTGGATGCGTCCATTTCCTCCGCTGCTCACTTCCTGTTCTTCATCCCCAAACCTGTGCTACTTATATCACTGGTGATGGTGACGCCGTGGAGACGCGTCTCTCACCCTCTGGTGTTACTTCGAGGAAAATAAAGGACAATGTTTGTGGTTAGTCGACAGATAATACATGTTTATTTTCCCCGAGAGGAGGAAATTTATCTTAATTTATTTTAAAAAGAGAATATAGATGTAGATACATAGTAAGTTAGTGATGCGGGCCTTGGGTACACAAAGTACATACATTAAACCTAAAATAAAAACCAGTGTTTTAAATTTTTTATGGATTAACTGTATGTGTATTGTTATTTGACTGAACATATAATCTGATCTGGTGCAAGACATATTATTTCCAGTAGATGGCAATAAATCCTCAATCATTCACCTCTCCGGGTATTTTTGGATTCATCCCTGTGTTATGTTCTCCAAATGTATCTACTCATCAGCTGTATCCTCTCAACCGGCATCTACTCACATGTACATTGATTTAATGACATCATCAGTGAGGTCTGATGTAACTAAAGTGTGACGGACGTGTGAAGATGAATGAACCACTGCGCGACGCTCCCTCAGTGAGACAGGCGTTGAATTGTCAGACGGTCCCTGAGTAGGTGGGAGTTTCTCCTGCTTCTTTGGGTGTTGAGACAAAAACACAGCAGCATCTGTTCTCCCCCTTCCGGACGCCAGCGACCAGGAAGCCTCGCGAGGTGAGTGCGTGGAATCTGGAGCTTTGTGCCTCCGATGAACGCGGAGATTTATTGCAATTTGATGCGCAATCGTTTGTGGGACTTTGTTCGGATGTGCAGACTGTAGTGAAGGCTGCAGCAGGCGGAGGTGTGTGTGTGTGTGTGTGTGTGTGTGTGTGTGTGTGTGTGTGTGTTTTCTTTCAATGATCAAATCGATTTGATTTCGAATTGGTCACTGGATGAAATATGGGATTGGAGATGTGATTGCTTCAGTGAATATGTCAGTGGTCGGTGAGGGGGGAGGAGGTGTGGGTGCGACTACTCTCGAAAACATACGTTCTACACAGAGACCCACACACACGCTCACGCATACACACGCAGCAAAGTAGAGTTTGACCAGTTGAACTTTCTGAAGGGAATTTTCAGTCAATGTGAGATTCTCCTGAGGTCAGCCGGGGTCACAGTGCCCCCCCACCCCCTCTGACAGGATCAGTCTTTGAAAACACTTGCTGTCATGAATTTTAGAAATTGCACATTTGTGTTCTTGGACTGGGTTGTGCACCAAACGTGTGCGTCAGTATCCAGGCTTCTAGAAATCACCTGAGCATGTGATGGAGAATGCACAGTGCAGGAAGGGGGCGTGGCCTCCGCACAGCTGCGACTAGGGGCGTGGCCTCTCGACACCTGCAGTGAGCAGTGTGTGTGTGCATGTGATTGAGGAGTAGTGTCCTGTAAAATCTGCTCGTTTTGCCCCAACTCTGTTTAAAGCTCCTGTTAAGGGAATGCAAATTCCACGTTGAATCCAAACAAAGTCCTGTCAGGTCCCACGGACACTTAAACTGTTCTGAAAAATCCCAGAATTTTGCAACCCGAACACAAAGTGCAATAATTTCATTCGGATGTGTCGTTGGTTGTGTCAGGTGCCTCGAGGGTGAAAACATGACGGTAGGGAAAACACAGCAAGTGTTTTAATGACATTTTAACCCTCAGTAGTTCAGAGTCGGCGACCTTTAAATGCCACCAGAGTTTGAAATATGTCACCAATGGAATTTATTGTAATGACTCGATGGAGACAAAGACTCGCTGCCTTGAAGGGAGATACAATGTCTTTGAGAAAGACTCGGACCCTGAACGAACATAAGATTCAGTTGAGGATCCTGGTATGTTCCGTGTAATATCCCTTTAAAATGTAACCGTGGAATGTAAGAACTCGAGTGCTTCAAGACAGAACATGAACGCCGGTCATCTTCAAGTATCGCACCGGCATTAATATTTGATGGGAAGAGCTGAGATTGAAAAGAAAAAGAGCTTCCAGCTCGTTGAGACGTTTTACAGCTGCAGACAGACAGCAGAGGCCTCTGTCCTGTGTGCGTGTGTGTCTCTGTGTGTCTCTGTGTGTCTGTGTGCGCCTTGGTTGTTTGAACACCTTGTGGAAAGTTTGACCTGACAAGATACATTTTAGGAACTTTCTCAGTTAATATAGTTTCAACTGCAATATCAGTATAGTTTGTCTTGGTTAACGCAACAGATTGTGTCTTTTCTTTGCAGCAGCAGGACGCTGTGGGGTGTCTTTTTTCATGGGATTTTTCCACATACAGTATATTTCATTCTGGCAGCTCAAAATCAGATGCTGATAGATGTTTGATCTGCCTTGAGTTGACAAAGTGAAGCTAGCGGATGTGAGATGTTTGGAATGACTGCGTGTGTCTGTGATGCGTTCTGAGGGGACGTGCTCTGGCGTTTGCTCCGTCTGCTACATGAGAGAGTGACCGTCATGTTGATTCTGAGATCCAGCTTCTTTCACAGGCCCACGTTTGTTCGGACCGACTCCAGCAGGTGTGGGGGGGTGCAGTCTTCTAGAAGTGTAGTTGATGCAGAGATGAAGCAGATTGTGTGGTCAAGTCGGCTCAGATGCCAGATGCCAGACACAGCGCCCTCCGGGGGGGTGGGGGCACTGGCATGTGCTGCCAGACAGGAAGCAGGTGCACGGTTTTGTTGTCGTTCTCGGGCTCAGAAAGAGGTTTGTGTGGAGGATGCTGCTGTGAGCAGACACACCTCAGTGTTTGTGTGATGAATGTACGATGAGGAACTCAAAGTAAAGACCCAGCCCCTCGCTGCTGAGCAGGTGGTGAGCCCCCTCCCCCCCGCTCCGAGTCTGTCTGCCCCCTCCTCCCCCACTATCACCACCACACTCCAGCCAAAACCATCACAGCAGACTGTCGAACCGAGGCTGAGGAGCGTGCACACAAACTCCAGTTCAACATGAACCACCGTTTCATCATTGGCCCCTCAGGTTTAGTAAAAAATAATAACAGTCAGTGTCACGTGACTATTTACACTGCGCAATGACACCAGCTCAGCCTGGCTCACTTTCTCTGTTGGGTCTCAGCTGTTGGATCAGCTGTCACCTGAGGACGTCATTGTTTGCTCATTTCAACACGTTTGGGAGCAGTTGATCCTCATTGTACTTGACTCTGCACCTGAAATGTTCAGCAGTGAAATCATGAATGTCCACAGAGCTGCAGAGGGCAGATACACAGGTCAGGGGAGTGACAAGGGCCCTTGATACTTTTGCATGATTTTTTTCGTTTTTAACTCTTTGGTTGGAAATAACACAGTGAGCAAAGATGTCGTCTGAACACCTGAACCACCTGAACCACGGCTGGAGGTGATAATACTAATTTGTAATTTCATGCTCAACATGAAAGTGACTTTGATAGGTTTCCTTATTTCCCGTGTGTCTCGTCTCTACTGGTATAACAAGAAGATTTTTCTATCATCTGTTTCCATTTAATCAAAAAGTTGAATTCAAACAGCTTCAGGTGGATGCCACGGGAAATGTAATATCTCTTCAGGTTTTGCCGTCTCAAGCAGCCAGAACATTCCTCCAGCACAGACAGACCAGCGTCCCGGGGAGAAGTGCATGTTTAACAAGGCTGCAGTCGACACAGTCAGCAGCTCTGAAGACGTTTTATTTATGAAGATTACAAGTTGTCCTTGGGGGTCGTCTGCTATCGCACGGCGACTGGCAGTTAAATAGGTGCAGCGGTTTGGGCACAAGTTCATGCTATTTATGGATCATTTCTCTGGCAAAGCAAGTAAATCTCTGGTCCCCCCGGGCCGGGGACGTGGTCTGAGTGTACGAGGACAGTCTGCTGGTGTCCAAGTGGTTGTTTACGCAGGTCTGCTGCGGTGTAAATGCAACACTGATGACATTCACGGGTCCGTTGGTACTTTGGCTGAGCGCTGACAGTCCACTGACAGACCTAAGGTGGTACGATGTCTCTGATGGTGGCAGGTCCTATCTGCCTTTTGTCCTGTTTGTCTTTTCAGTTTTGGAGAAGAACAGGATGAAATGAATGCTGTTGGATGATCTTGTGACTGAAGAAGCGTTGCCGTGGTAACCAAAGTTTGTGTGTGTTGTATTATAGAAGTATTGTTAAAACTATTGTTAAAAACATGTTCAAGGGAGCTGATTATGGGTTCTTTTGCCTTTTGGACATGTTGAATCAGTCTGTTATGTCTGTATTGTCACTGTGAACATGTCCAGGCTGAGATTCGACTGTACTGTTCAATTTCCTGCATATTTGACACGAGGATGTTTGCAGGAGGCCAGTCCCGACTCGAGTCACGTTCATGACCTATTGTTCTTTTTCCCCGTCGTCACTGAGATAAATGGATCCATTTTCTTCCACCACACATCTGAGTTCTTGTTAGTGAACTGTCAGTTTGGGTTCTCTGCGCTACTGCCGACTTCATTTAAGGGGATTTATTCATGAAAGTGAATTGAGGCTTGATTCCATTTATCCACACCTTTAATCCAGGGGTGTGTGTGTATGTGTGTGTGTGGTAATGGTTCTGTGAGTAAATGAACGTATAATGGCGGACTGGTGATGTTACAGTTTAATTTCTGACCGTCTCACCTCTGGGGTGATGCAGCCGAGCTCAGCTGTTTTTTTTCTGGTGCAATGGACACATCAGCCGGCCGGCGCTGGCGTTTCCTCTCTGCAGCTGTCCCCTTTTTTTCTTTTTCCTGTCTCTCTCCCTCAGACTCAGGTGTGCCTCATCACCAGCTCGCAGCTGCTGTTCATTTTTTCAGCACCTGTGATCATGACAGTTTAACTGAGCACAGAAGAGAGACTTCCTCCTTGCTGACAGCGAGAGGCACAACACGGCTTTCTGAGCCCGTTTTAGGTCTGCTGCATCGGCTGATTTAGAGCGAAGCGGAGGGAAGGGATTAGAGGAACTTTGCAGAGACCGTTTGCAGAGTTCATTGTGAGAGAAATGGATCTGAGGGGAAGAGAGTGAGCATGTTGGAAGTGTTTGTTTATGAAGGGTGAGATCGGCAGAGAATATCCACCGAGTGTTGTGGTTAAACTGCTGAGTCATGCCGTGACGTTAGTCCAAATGTGTGAAATCACAGCGTAGTCAGCATCCTCCAGCATCCTGCTCCGTCCTGGAGGAGGAGAGGAAGACTTTGACTCTTGGAGTACCAGGTGAGTGACTTGTCTAGTGCATGAAGGAGGTCTGTTTGTTCTCTGAGCTCCTGTGTTAATTTACATCTTTTGAGCTTGTTGATTTCATACATTTTTCATGTAGCCCTCGCTGCTGAGCTGCTTCCCACTGATTTGTGTGGACTTGTCATTTTTACATACAATATTTATGCCTGCGAGGCAGCGTGGAGGCGTGATGACGTGGTGATAAACCGCTTTATCCATCGAACACCATCACAACAGCAGGATTAGCTTCAGATAGTTCCCACGTGATGATGCGTTACGTTTTGAAAGCTTGTTTTTGCTGCCGGTGGCATTGATCCTTTTCAGAAGAACATCAGCCCGTCCATGCATGCTGCATTGATTATTATGTACTTAGTCTGATGACAATAGTTGCATGGTAACGCAGCAGACTAAGACGGGGTTTTATGGATTTGCGACCCATCCTCAGGGAATCTTCATCGACGCTTTCTGAACACAGACTGCGACGAGTGATAGAGTTTCGCAGCAGGAAACAGGAAGGACGGAACAGACTGGATGGTATTTTCATACTCGTGCCTCGCTGGGATGTACAGCAGCCATTGATCAGCTCGACTCCCACGCCACACGTCCTGCTGCGGCTTCTGTCACAAGTGTTGTTTTGTAAAGACCGTCACGAAACTGAGGAGCGTCTCAGGAAGTGACATCACAGCATAAAGTGATAAATCACACGGAGGTTCACATCGGTGATGTTTGCCAGTTTGGGGTGTAAAACTAGTGTTTTCTTTCTGGTTGTGAGCGTAGGACGCCGTTCCTCCACTGTAACAACAGCCCAGAATTCGATGGGCTGTCACAAACAGATGTCTGTCACACATGATGCAAAGCTTTGTCACCACCTCGTTGCTGCTCCATTTCCTCAGACTGTTTATTCAGTGAGGAATGTACACAAGCTGAGCAGCTGGGAGTCGGGACTGTATTGATTGAGAGTGTGTGTGTGTGTGTGTGTATGTGTGTGTGGCTGTGGTCACAGCGCTGTGAATGATCTTATCTTGTGCACGCTCCACAGACAGAGGGACGGACACAGATCGGCGTATGGGCCAATGGCGAACAAACAATCAGTCTGTTCAGTGTCGCAGCAGGAAGCTGCTGTTGTCTCTGGACTCACAGTCGGTGTGTTGCTGCACTGGGTGTTTTATCCAGTCACGTCTGGTCATTTTCTTGGGACGTGTCCATTTGTCAGACACAGGAACACACAGATCAATTGCGGCTAATGGACGCTGATGGTTTTTTAGACCGACCACCATCACTCAGGATGCTGAGAAAGACACAATAACTGAATGTTTTCGGCCCATTAAACCCTGAATCCACTGAAGCCCACTGCCTCCATGAACGTATGCAGACATCACCAGCTCATCCCCGTTGACTCGTGACAAACAACATGGGAAACACATGGTTAAAGAAAGAGGGAATGGTCAGAAGGTCATTTTATTGTAATTAAATCGTGAACTTGGTGAATACTTTTGGTCGCTGCAGCTGGCAGCAGCTGTGTCACGTGATCGTCACGTGGTGTGTTTTTGTGCGTCTACAGACTGACCGACGTGCTCGTTCTCCTCTTTGTTTTTTTGGAAGGGTTCCCTTTTGTCCTGTATGGTCGAGCCCTGATGGCTGACTCTGAGCTGTTCATGACGAGAGCGCCCCCTGTGGACGGGACCAAGTCGGAGGTCCTGGGTTTCCTGGAGCCCTTTGGGGAAGACAACAGCACAGCGGAGAGATGCTACCGCTCTCACTCCCGCAGCAGCGTCCTGCAGGGTCTTCCGTTTGGAGGCGTTCCCACCGTCCTCGCCATCAACGTGGTCATCTGGATGGTACGTTGATTTACAGACAACTACAGTACATGTTTGCCCGTTGACTGACCTTTGACCTTTGTTTATTTGGATCCTCATCCTCACAAACAGTACACATATTATTAGAAATGATTAGAATTGGAAGATCCTTAATATGTACAGCTAATGCACTATTATAGTACTACAAACCAAATGTTGTTGTTTTTTAATATTTCTCTTTTAATTCTTCCAATGACTCATCTCGTTGCTGTGTACGTCACAGTGTGTTCATGGAGTGGATTTGTACCTGGAACTGGTGTTTGCGTTGGGTCTGTTGCCCGTCACACACAGCATCTGTGTACGACCGCAGACTCCTGATCTTTTCTGTGTTTGAACAAAAAGATGTGATTTGGTCTGACGTTACCCGTTACACAGCTGGGGGGAGGTGGGTCGTGTGCAAACACATTGAATTTGGACGTTTGCTACTTTCTCCTGGTCTTCTACGGTTTCTCGCTGCTGCTTTAAAGTGCCAGATGCAGCTGCACCTTACTTCCCTTTGTATAGTCACAGTGGACAACATCAGGACACGTCTGATCCTGTTTTGGAGAAAGTCTCTGAGCTCCAATCTGGGCCATAAATAACACCTTGACGACTCGAAGCCTGTCAAACACTGTGAGGCTCTTTGGGTTTTTTCTGCCTCGCGGCTTTTCAACCTCATTGTAATGTTGTCTACGACATAATGACAAAATTAAATCTATGTCCTGATTGACACATCAAGTGCACGAAGGCGGCGTCTTTAAACACTCATTCTTTGTCAGATAATAGACTGTTTACGAGCCCACTTGCATATATTTTCCTGCTGTCTTCCAGATAATAATAGGCTTCCACTTTCAGCTGCCATCCACCTCCGTTCCTCCGTCAGGTCTTTTCGGGCTCCATCTCCGCGCTGGTATCACTCTCAGTCTGCCCCCTCCATCTTTTAATTGGCTCATTGTATCGCCATCTGGTTGTCAAGACAACACTGAGGGCTTGAGCACTGTCTCCTACCGACAAGTGTGAGTCAAAGCTTTGCCCCCCCCCCAGGTGACGGGAGCACGCCTCTGCATCAGTTTCATCCTCGTATGGATCATAATAAAATAATAAGTCCGTCTGAGAGACTTACGGAGAGCACACGTTGAGACACAGTAAGATAAAGCAACAGGAAGATGATGAACACAGAAGAAAGTCTGTGTCCGGACTGCTAATGTGACCACAAACGCTCTTTATTCGTCTACTCGCCTCCGTCGAGGTCGATCTGATGGCATACATGCACGAAACTGGACGAGTTCATTAAATAAAAGCTGTGAGATGTTTGAGCGGAACCCTGCATGAGATGTGCGTAGTTGAATGAGACGACATTCATCCGCTCTGGTTCGCCAGCAGGTTTGTGTTCCTGCTGTTGGCCGTACTCACTCGTCATTTCGTGAACACACAGTGTGTGTTCACGTGTGCACGCTGACCCGTCTTTGGTAGTTTCCAAGACAACCACCTACTACTCCAAAGACAGCGCAGGGTCGGTTATCAGTGATCAGCTATTTCCATCCAGCATGCAACCGGCTGATGTTACCGTCCACTGTGAATTGATAAAGTATCCGTCTGTCTGTATTCTGTCTGTCTTCTGTCTGTCTTCTGTGGTTTCTTCTGTTCTCCGTTATGTCAGAACAAGGGCCAATGTTTTGGATTTGCACGCGACCCAACATACGTGTACAGCACCGTCAGTGCTGGTTTGTGTACGTCAGTTCAGTTTATTACAGCGTTTTAGATCGGTTGCCCGTGTTGTCAATGTGCATTACTCCAAACAACCTGCATGTGAGCATGGTGGGCGAGGTGTTGGCAGCGGTCTGTGCTTTATTGACACGCTGCTCTGGGCGTTTCAGCTTTTAACCTGTGGAAATCCTATCTGATAGATATTATATCTGTTATATTATTCAAACAGCGACAGTCGTGTGTAACACTGGGTCTTTTGGGGCTGTGATCAGTTTTTGGTTTGTGTTTCAGTTCCTGTTGCTCATCTTCTCGTGTCTGAGGAAAGCTGCTTGGGATTACGGCCGGCTGGCTCTGCTGATGGAGAACGACAGGTAAACAAACACACACACACACACACACACAAATGTGTGACTGCTGCTCGTTGGTGAGACATCAATATTTAAGATGGAGCTGTAATCCACGGTGGCGTGGCTGCTTTGTACCAATGCTGCAGCCTCCAGCTCCACCTGCTGGGCGTGAGGAGTACTGCAGACACCAGACATTGACATTCCATATAAACTATAAACTGAGAATCATTTTCCTTAGTGTTTAGTATGATAAATTATGGCCAGCAGAGATAATCAGCAATTTCATGACTACAGTTGAAAATGAGGCCAAGGTCTTTGAAATCAATGAAAATATTTCAATGGGTGAATGTGTTTAAAATGTTCAAAACAAGGACCCAGAAGTTCTTACTTGTATTTTAGTGTTAAGACATGAGACGGTTTCTATCAATCTGCAGCAGTTTTCTTCTGCTTGACATGAAGCTCGTCTCTTCGGGGGGCCGAGGGCACGATTAGCCCTGCCTGAGTGGCGCTGGCCTGACAGCACCCGAGGGCAGGCAGCATCTGTGTGTTTTGCCAGACGGTCATCTCTCTTACTGATTCAATCATTCTGCTTAATTTGACACGGTGTTGATCCGTCAGCAGCGCAGCCGGCAGACAAACATTCACAAACCTTCTCATCACAAGGGCTTTAATGCTTTGGCTGAGTGAATACACACACACACACACACACACACACACACACACACACACACACAAACAGACAGACTGAGGCCGGCACGTGTCTGATGCGCTTCCTGATGCGCGTTTTCCTCTGGTTTCAGTCTGACATCTCTGTTTTATGGAGAACCCAGTGAGAAAGAGAAGTCTCCTTCAGAGTCCAGCCCCTCCGACTCGGAGACAAAGGACATGGTGAGTTTGCTTCAGTTTGCCTCAGCCGCCACTTATACGTGTGAAAAGAATTTGAGGAAACGTGTCTGTGGAGTTGATGCTGAACGTTACAGCAGAATGCACAGATAGTGTTTTATTTACTGCACAAATCTGACGTTTCTTTCTTTCTTCTTGCTGTTATGTCGCCATACTCAGTCATTAATTGTCATCTGCATGATATTTCATCTGCCAGTGACTCCACAAATGGAGTGTTTGCTTCTTGGCCTATGCTGTAACCAGCCACCAGGGGGCGATCCAGATCTTCTCCATAAATGTCTTTGTTGGAGACCAAAACATTGCTAAGTTGTGTATGACAGTTGTGTAAAATCATATAAAAAGTTTGGTTAAAGCCAGCGTCAGTCCAAATCCCCAGCCCTTGTTTGTTTTGTCCACCTCGCTCATCTGTAGATATTTTCGCTTTTCTTCTTTCATCGAATGTTTTCGACTTTTGTCGCCTCCTCCCCAAACCGCTCCGTTGCTGTCAGCTCTCATGCAGCTCTCGGACACATCACCCAGGCAATCTGCCATCAGTTCATGACTGCGAGACAAAAATAAAAGGTGACACTTGACATGTTTGTTCCTCTGGGGCTGAAAATACCGTCACCCTTGTGTTTGTGCCCTCTGCGGTTTCACATGAAACAGAAAACAATACCGGGATGGGCCCATCAAAACTCTGCTCCACAGCGCTTCTAGTGGCCAGAAGTCCTCACAAGGACACAAACGACTGTGAATACAACAAACATTGATTTTTCCTACCTGACTCAGGTGGTGTGACAGTGGTCAGCTCTGTGCCGCCACTGCAGGAGTGGTTTTATGCTGAGTTTGTTCAGTTCAGGGATCCAGTTTCCCTCCACAGACCAAAAACATGCACTTAGTTTAATTTGAGACTCTAAATTACCCTTAAGTGTGTGTGTGTGTGTGTGTGTGTGTGTGTGTGTGTGTGTGTGTGAAACAGTTCAGCTGCTCTCTCCCATCATCGCTCTTGAACAACAGAGTATGAATGAATGAATGAATGAACACAAATAACTGATAATGAACGTGTTACAGGAAATTGCAATTATTCTCATTAAAGGGATTTGCTTGATGTCTAATGATGTTGCACTTTCACAGTCAAGTGCACGTGCAAGCGCTCATGAGAGAAAATCTTGATTTGTTTATTTAAATTGTCAGAAACCGAAAGAATCTTCCTGAGATAAAATGCTTTTCAATCAGATTATATATTCGGTACAAAGGTACTAATGAATTAATATGATATTATTTCCTGGGTTACAGGATAAACATATTCTTTCAAATACAACATAACACTGATGCAGCAACAAACTGCATTAAAAATGTATTTTTAAAAGACGTAAGAGAAAAAGTAAATGTAACAATAACACCAGTGTTGCATTTGTGGGAAAAGCTGCGGCGACTTGACATTCATGACTCATCTGAACCGTCCCTGACTCCTCATCACCTGTGTGATAAACAGATCACTCCCTCCGGTTTGTTCCAGTGCAAGACAAAGAGCCACATCTTCATCATGCCCACACGGAGCAGCAGTGACGTGGCTCCTGTTCCAGACCAGACCTATTAAATCCCCATCCCTGTGTCACTATCCAGGCCTTGTTACTTTGCACATGTGACACAGACGTGATCAGCACCAGTCTGTTTTTAATGACTCTCCTCTCCTCCCTCCCCCCCCCCCCCCCCCCCCCCCCCCCCCCCCCCCCCCCCTCCCCCCTCTCCTCTCCTCTCCCCCCCCCCCCCCCCCTCCCCCCCCC
>CAAKHB010004251.1:272881-288958 GCA_901007665.1 Aeoliscus strigatus
CCCTGTGTCACTATCCAGGCCTTGTTACTTTGCACATGTGACACAGACGTGATCAGCACCAGTCTGTTTTTAATGACTCTCCTCTCCTCCCTCCCCCCCCCAGGGCTTCTGCTCGTGGCTCACATCACTTTACCATATGAAGTAAGTGCACAAAGCCCTTGTAATTATTTTACCCGTCTCTCATCTCTGATTGTCTAAAAAAAGCCGACGTCACCGCGCTGAAGTAAAAGTCGTACCACGTCTCACCGAGCAGCAACAACAAACTCTGGTGCGGTGGATATTTGCGCCGTGCTCGACAGGTTTCCCGTGTCCATGGTTTCCATGGTGTGTTGCCTCTGTTTTTAGCTGTCACGCCTCACTCTGGGATCCCTGGGAAAGTGCAAACCCACCCTGCGAGTTCATGATGTGTGGGCTGCCGTGAGACCAGCGTGCACCTCTTTTCTTTTTCTTTTCTGTTTCACTTTATGACACTGGGTTTCCTGAACCTCCCCGTCTGGTAACCGCAGCTTCTGACTCCCGATGAGGTAGAACCTGTCGGCCCATTTGTCTTGGAAATAGACTGGGCCTGCAAACCGATTCAACAGAGGTTTCCATTACACATGCAGCTGTGCAAATTCCATCGGTGGCACCTCTGAGATTGTCGATGTGTCTGTCACGCTCCATGTCGCCATGGAGCATCCGCGCTTTCACCGTTGTCACTCTGTTTCTGCAGGGATGAGGAGATCCGGAGCAAATGTGGCATCGATGCCGTCACGTATCTGTCCTTCCAGCGCCACATCATCCTGCTCATGACCGTGGTTTGCCTGCTGTCTCTGGCTGTCATCCTGCCGGTCAACTTTTCCGGGAAACTCTTAGGTATTTTGCTCCTCATTTGATAGTGCTGCTGGCGGTTTGAGAATGGAGGAATCACCCCGAACCAGAGGAGCGAGCAAGAGAGGGAGGGATGGAGGGATGGAGGCCGCACAAACAATCACACGCATCAACACACTTAAGGAATTTTTCATTAAAGTCACAAATTGTATGTTTCTGTCAAAGATGAAACACCCCAATAAGTAAACTTTGGTTTTGCACAGCACATGCGCCAAAGCTGCTGAAGGGAGTTTCAAGGCATTCCAGTGGTAACACTTCAAGAACCCCCTCATGTAGGATTATAGAAATAGAAACAACAGAAAAAGTAGAGTGAACGGGACGAGGACAGGAGGTGTCAGAGGGTCCGTGAGGAACTGGGCTCGTCCACACAGCAGTTTTATTAGCGCCGGTTGTCGTCTTATAGCTCAGTGTGTCACCCTGCTTGTTAAATAAACACAAGTTGTCAGGCCGCCATGGCAACAGCAAACCAAAGCCAGCCAAATTAAAACAGTCAGGCATGACTATGATGTTCGACGTTTGTGTGAGTGAGATTTTTTTATTGCATCGGCTGGAAAACATGCTGTCCGAACAGTGACATTGCTTCGTAGTCGCCTCACCCTGCAGACGGACCAGGAGGGGTCGTCTGTGAGTCCTTCTATGTCACGACTCGTTATCCCAACAGGAGACAGTCCTGAGAACTTCGGAAGAACAACACTGGCTAATGTCAGCGCAAAGTAAGTCCCACATGACGTCAGATCTCCTCAATATAACTCCGAGACGCATGAAAGGGACGGGCTATCTATGTGAATGTAAATTACACCGGTGGCTTTTGTGGCTCTCAGGGACGGCTTCCTGTGGCTGCACGGCGTATTCGCGCTGGTCTACTTCATCATCACGGTGCTGTGTATGGCCCACCACGCAATACGGCAGGAGTACAGAGAGGATGAGAAGGTCTGGCACCATGGCGTCTGCACACATCTGCGTCTTAGCAGCACAATGTTCTCGTTTTCTGTTTAAAAAAAAAATAATAATTAGAAAAAATCAGCTGATCAAACCAAAAAAAAAAAAAACAGAAAAAAGAAACTCGGGGGGGGATACAGGAAGGATTTAAGACCACAGAACGAAGAACATGCTGTGATTTGATGATTAGCCCACATGGTTTTAATTCAGATATAAATACTCAAAATGAGGATTTTCCATATTTATTTAGAACAAAGTTGTTGATGTGTTACAGGTCGCAAGAACACTGATGATCACGTCCATACCCAGAGAAATCTCAGACCCGGGACTCATCACCAAACACTTCCAGTATGCACGTTTTTATTTCCTTTTTTACTTTTCTTGTTGAATAATCTCCATGAAATTTGCATTTTGTTTTTTCTGAGTTGAAGAGAAATCCCGGGGCCTGTTCCAGAACACAGGTTTCATGAAAATCTTGTTTGTTCGTCATGTTTCTTCATTTCTGAGAAACTCAGTTCAAACATCGATTTCCTCATTTGACAATCAGTAAACTCTGGGGTTTTCCACTAAACCTGCGTTCTGTAACGGGGCCCCGGTGCACCAGTCATCCATGATACACTTTGCTTGGTCCCACAGTGAGGCCTACCCCAGCTGTACCGTCACCGATATCCGCTTCTGCTTCGACGTCCACAAGCTGATGCGACTGGACTTAGAGAGGTAGAGTCGCAGCCGCTCATTAGATCCACGCGTTCCAGGGTCAGCAGTGACCTTCTCCTCTTTGCATGTGTATGATTGCAGACGCAAGGCGATGAAAGGGCGGCTGTACTTTGCCACAAAATCCCAGAAGGAGGGAAAGATCATGATCAGGACTCACCCGTGCGCTCAGATATTCTGCTGCGACATATGTGGCTTTGAAAAGGTTTTTTTGACCTGCTTTGAAATCTTTACAGCTGCACCAGAAGGATGCATCCACTGGATGGCGCTGCAATCTAAATGTAGTACCAACGAGCGGTGGCTCTCTTGAGAGTGATGATCCAACTTCTACTGCAGGTGGATGCAGAGCAATACTACAGTGAGTTAGAGGAGAAGTGGACCGATGAGTTCAATGCGGAGAAGAACCGCATCTGCATGAAGCGTCTGGGCATCGCCTTCGTCACTTTCCGGGATGAGAGGATGACCGCGGTGTGAGTAAACGACAGCGTGACGTTCTGTCATCACATGACCCCGGCAGGGAGCAGCCTGGCAGTTTACAGAGTGAGACTAAAGAAGTAGCACGAATCTTCTTCTGCTCTCCAGCATCGTGAAGGACTTCAGTCGAGTGCGCTGCCGCCGCAGACCGCAGCAGTCCAGCATCACCACTGTGGTGCAGTCGCACCAATGGGGCATCAGCTACGCACCCGCCCCCAGTGACATCATCTGGTCAGTGTCAGCACCACTGGATCACCTCTGGGTGTTAACAGGAGCTTTGATTTCCTTTTACCCGTGTCGGCTGGTTTGTGACACCAGGTTCTGAGTCTGTTCCAGAGGAGGAACACGTTTATTTCATGATGGAAACGTGTGTTTGCTGCAGTTTAAACGTCCCTGCTCTTCTCCTGTTGTACTGACACACCACCATTTTGATCATGAAAGACTTATTAGACTAACCTGCATTTGTTGGAACTGTTGGGAAAAAAAGTATTTTTAGTGTACTATAAAGTTTAACACGCACATATCAGTATTTGTAACTGACTCTTTAAATCAATAATGTCAGTGTAGCTTCACATTCATTTGAATAACGGACCTTATGATGCAGATGATACTTTAGATAATCGCTAATATTAATTACTGATCTTGTTTGTTTCCCCACTCAGCCCAGTGTGTGTGTGTGTGTGTGTGTCTGTGTGTTCAGTGCAAATCTCAAAGGAAAGTTCCTTGCTGATGATGACTGGATTACCTCAGATGTGTGCGTCTGATCACTGAGGTTACGTAACAAAACGAGGAATCGTACGTGGCGAGCTGAAGACGTCTTTCCTGTCTCTGCTCGTTTTGTGCGTGCAGATTGTGTATGAACGTGTTTTTTCAGTTTGTTATTGGGGCGTTTGAAGCTGATGGGTTCAAGTTTCTTCTCATTACCCTCTCTGTGTACAAGAGAGGAGGAGCTGGCTATTTCAGGCTGATGTCAATAAGTACGTTACGACGTGTCAGGGGAGAGAAGCGAGATCTTTCTTTGTTAACGCTCCTGCCGCCCCCCTCCCCCTCCCCATCTCCAGGGAAAATCTGTCGGTGTGTGGATCTCGCTGGTGGCTCCGCTGTGTCCTCCTCAACATCCTCCTGTTCCTGCTGCTCTTCTTCCTCACGACTCCCGCCATCATCGTCAACACTATGGACAAGTTCAATGTCACACGGCCGGTGGAAAGTCTGCAGGTCCGAGTTTGAACCTCTCACATTCATTCCATGTCTGGATTCACCGTTAACGAACCCATTTTTGCCCAACACAGAGCCCCATCATCACCCAGTTCTTCCCGACCCTCCTGCTGTGGGCGTTCTCAGTGCTGCTGCCCTTCATCGTCTACTACTCAGCCTTCTTTGAGTCCCACTGGACCAGGTACTCATCAACCAGCGAGAGCAACTCTGCTCTCTCCTCTGAAATGGAAACGCCCCTTTGCTCCTTTAAATGGACCCCTCACGTGTCGCTGCCCATCTTCCTGTCAGTTCTCAATTATTGATTTATTTTTTTCTCCTTCGCCCTGTTGCTCCTTTTACCCTCTCCCGCCTTCTCTCTGTCAGTGTCCTTGCACTGTTATTCTGGGCAGGTTGTCATAGAGATCTCCATGCGAGGATAATTACATGCACAGTAGTCGCCATGCACGGCTCCTCGGTGCTGCAGGAGGAGGAGGAGGAGGAGCGTAACAACTGTACATGAGGAGACAACCTCCTGCAGCACCTCTGAGCACCCGTACTTTACATAACCAGCCCTGCGAACGTGTTGTGCAGGCGTGATATGTGCGAAGGACCGAATGCAAATCAAGCGAGTGAAGTCTGTAGTTGGTGCTAATGAGCCGTACGCATGTGACGTCAGCTGATGTTGCAGCACATTATTTAACACATTAATCATGTGGAAGGACACGCCGTGGAATGAAAGCACAACGGTTTGTTCTGTGTGTGTCGTTCAGATCTGGTGAGAACCAGGTGACGATGCACAAGTGCTTTTTACTGCTGATCTTCATGGTCCTGATTCTGCCCTCACTTGGTCTGACCAGGTACCAAAGATTCCCAGCTTACACACCGAGTCATCTCTGGTTTTGTTATTAAAGTAGAACCCGTGCATCCTTTTATTTGTCATCCTCTCTGCAGTCTGGACCTGTTCTTCACTTGGCTCTTTGACGTCAACTTCCTGGATGAAAGAGACGTCAAATTCCAGTAAGACTAGTTGCGTCTGTCTGACTATACACATCCTCCAGAAATAAATTGTGTCACAATCACAAATACATCATTGAATTTGTTTGTCACAGCAGCTGCGACCAAGAATAGAAATGTAAGATAGTAAAAAGAGAACAGTTATGAAAATTACAAATAAAATGAATGCAGAAAATGCATTAGTATCAAAATGAAAATAAGGATAGCAATGTGTGCATGTCGACCTTTTCTACACTTTGACGTCAACTTCCTGGATGAAAGCAACGTCTAATTCCAGTGCCTGTTATACAGTAGTTGACAAATCTTCCACAGCTCATTTTAACACCTCAAACCTCTGAAGACCTGTCGTCCTCGCACAGGTGTGTCTTTCTTCCTGACAACGGCGCCTTCTTCGTAAACTACGTGATCACATCGGGTCTGATCGGCACGGCGATGGAGCTGCTTCGCATCCCAGCGCTGACGGTGTACGCCCTCCGCCTCTGCTTTGCCAAGTCGCAGGCGGAGCGGATTCACGTCAAACGGGTGTGTTAGCGTCTGTCGCTGTGTCCAGTCGAGCCTCAACAGGTTGCCCCCGTGTTTAAAGAGCTCACTGTGTTTGTGTCCCCGGCGCAGAGTCAGACCTACGAGTTCCAGTTCGGCCTGGAGTACGCCTGGACGTCCTGCATCTTTGCTGTCAGCGTGACCTACAGCATCACATGTCCCATGATCACCCCCTTCGGTGAGCGACGTACGATGACACGGCTCTGTCTCCTCTCAACCCCTCCACTCCCCTCTTGGTGGCTGTCTGTGTCACGTCTCCTCGATCTGTAACCTCACGCTAGCTGCCAGTCCGCTGCAGACTGTGTGAGTTTTGCTGCAGTCGTCCCAGGCGCCCAGACACGGCGCGTTGGAGCCAGACGCCCACTCTGCTCTGTCTGTGCCCAGAACTCACCAAGCTTCTATTTACTTCTGCAGTGCTCCAATGCTCCGTCCCAAGAGACACTTCCATACGCAGTCGCTTTGATATTTTAGGCAAACAAACATGTCAAAGTCTCAGTGGAACGATGACAAAACATCACACATGTAACTGACAAACTCCCATTGGTAAAATATGAATCAGAAACATAGATTATTGATTCATGATTTGTGTGCTGGTCCAAAGTTACAGCTTGATTTAAAAAAAAACAACACCACATACAGATATGACACACCGGCAAGATGGGAGTCAGCTGCATTCGACTCCATCTCCTCTCATCGGCTCTGTATGAATCCCCCAAAGTCATTCTGGGATAAATATAAATTTGAAATGGTTCTTAGATACACTGTTACCACACTTCTGACTAAGAATAGGAATATGAAATAGTAGTGTAGCACGTGTTCTATTGAATGCGTGTGGTGTCAGTTTATTATTATAAATATTGTTATTTAATATATCTAAACCCACTGCATCATCATTGACCCAGTCGCTGCTGATCTGACCCTTCAGGTTTGCTTTATGTGATCATGAAACACATGGTGGACCGATACAACATCTACTACGCGTACGTTCCCACCAAACTCAACCAGCGGATCCACCGAGCCGCCATCCACCAGGTGGTCCTGGCTCCCATCCTCTGCATACTGTGGCTGCTCTTCTTCTCCGTCCTCAGATTAGGTACCTTGTTCACCTATTGTCTGTCCGACAACCACCAGAGTCTGATGCGTGCGCTGACACTGTCCCTGGTTGTGTCCTTCCGGTCACAGGCCCAGTTCACCCCATCACCCTCTTTACTTGCGTCTCCCTGCTCTCCTGTGTCGCCGTTTCGCTTTTCCGCATGTGCCTTAGAAAGCAACCAGACAAGTCGACGAGCTACCAGGTCAGCTGATCGACTTCCCCTTTGCCTGCGCTGACAACAAATGTACTTTCTAACGCCATCTCTCTTTGCTTCAGATGTCGAATCAGCCGGCGGACGGGAGCACGGTCACATCCAGCACTACCTCCAGTGTACAGTACCACGTTATCTCTGTTACTGGCCAGCGCAAGAAACTAGATTAGATCAAACAGACTAAAGACTGATGTCGAGTTGGTCAGTCAATTATCAAACCAGCACGTTGTCTAAGTCTGTCAAGCGCTGATAAACTTCACACCGTAGACATGACATAGAGATGGACATGATGAGAGCAAGTTGTCAAGGTCAAAGGTCACGTTCGATGGCTAACATCATTGTAAGCTCGTCTTACCACACTGATTCACTGATATTATATTGAAATTAGTTCTGTGAATCTTTTGGCTTTTAGCCATGTCATCATGTTTCCGGAACAACATGTGCAGAAGCTGGGTTCAGTGCCATAAAATATGCACACAGTAACCTCTAAAGTGTCATATAGAAAAAGCAGAAAATAAACTGGGGTGAAGCTAGACTTTATTCTTACAAACTGTCATGAATTGTGATTGATTGTGTGACTTGAGCCTGAACTATATGTTGATCTCCATTTAGCTGTTTGTGGCGTCTGTGCTGCTGGAGCCAGAGCTGGCTTTGACTCCCATGCCCTCCCCAGCCCACCACAGCTACGGCGCCATGGCCAGCTCCCAGAGTTCAACTCACGGCACAGCCGACGAAGAGGAGAGCGAGGAAGACCACGCCCAGACTCGTGAAACGGAGCTGCAAGACGCCCCAGACACCTTCTGCTCCAGCCCGCTCATGGACAGCCCAGTGGGCTACCAGTAACCCCAAACTCCCCCAGCACCACCAATGTGACTGTGTACGCCACCTGGAGAGGGCCGATTGCTAAATGCTGCTGTGCTGCGTTTTTACAACTGACCTCAGACGCTAACTTAGCTGCCTCAGACTAGAACGGGCTTGTTGGGAAGGTGGGCGAGTACCTCAACCAGCCACACACTGATTCCTACAGGTACAGCTGATGGGAGGTAAACCATCACCCTCGCGGGGGCGGGGGAGGGAGTTCCATCCTCATCCCGGAATCGTGATCGAAGGTTATGGAATCAGAAAATACTCTGACCATGTCGCGCCACTTGGACATGAGTAGGTGCCAAGGGAGTGGGTGGTGTGAGCAGGCCGACCCCGGCAGACTGGCAGAGTGCTCCGGTGGTATCTGGCTTCCCGGTGGCGGCGGCGGCGGCGGCGGCGGCGGCAGAGCTCGGGGAGGCTGAGGGGGAGGGTGGGTAGTGTGTGTGAAGCCATCTGCAGTGAGAGAGCAGACAGACGGAGGGACCGAATGTACCTCTAGAGATGCACTGTAATATATGTAGACTCTGCAGAGGCACGAGCAGCGGGACTGTACCTGCAGCTTCTTGTAACTATTGTCAATTTGAGGTTGCTATTTTTGCTACAGGTGTGATTGATATTGTGCTGTGGTCTTTGGGCACATTCCTGTCGGGAGCAATGATCTCACACAACAGTTATTCATTTTCGACTGCACACACGATGCGTTTTTATTTATTCTGAATTTTGTGAGCTGCGGGGAGCATACGTTCTACCATCAAGGAAAGCCATTATTTTTACATGATTTCACGTCTTTGGATATAAAATACAGAAGCAATTTACTTTCACATTTATTCCAACCATCTGCATCAGAAACTGCATGTTTACTGGGTTGTATAAACGTTGATTTATCGTCAGCTGATTCCTAATATACATGAGGTGATTATGTCTTGACAACATTCAGTCACATGTCCTTATTTAAATGTTTAAACCTCAGCGCATGTGGAGACGCAGCAACACGCTGCTTGACTCAAAGAATGGGCTAATTCAAGGACATTCATGTGGCGGAGGGCTGAAATGATTTAAAATGGATATTTATCATGAGCAAATTTCTCATAAAATTTCTCTCACAAAAGGGGAAAAAAATAATGCAAAGTAAAATGCATCCGAATTGACATCAGCTGTTATTTTAAATACAGAATTTCTCCGTCGGTTTTTATGGGTTTATTGTTCGAGCTCTACATGCGCTGACCTCAGCCAGTTTGTTTGAATTTGCTCACAGTGTGATTTCTCCCGTGAATGTAAACTTGTGTTATTCATGTCTCTTGCTGTGCCTTGAAGAAATGACTCCCTTTCGTGTGACAATCCAGCATGGCCTGAAAAATGCTGCACGGACTTTTCAAGAAAAACAAAAAAACATCAGACGAGGATTCAACAACATACAAACTTAACAACCCGGAGAGCAGTTGCTTTGCATTCTCACAGTCGTGAAGGGGAAATTCCCTGACAGATGTTTTTTGACAGCAGACATTTACTGACGGTCTCCACTCCAGACCTTGTTTACAAAGCACATTAGTGAAACCCCTGAGTTTGTTCATCCTGAAATGAGGCAAACCCTCCAGAAGTTTCCTCATTTCAGGGTTACTGGTGAACTGAATTCAAACAAAGGAAACTTGTTTTAAAAGTTGTTTTATTTCTGTCGGTGTATGTGAAAACTGAATTGAAACTTTCCTCAAATCAGGATTTCTTGTAGGTTTAGTCTCATCCCACGCTGCCAGGAAACCAGGACCAGAATTTCTAACGCCGCTTAGGATGATGGAGCGGTTTTGACAACACATCAAACCTGTGCGATGTGTTGAGGAAGCTTGAGCGGCCATTTTGTCTGTTAACCAGGTAGAATGGCGGCATCTTTCACCTTAATTGTTTGTTTGTCCGATGTTCTGCGTTGTGGCCTCCTTTAGCTCATAGCAGCTGTTTATCGTCAGAGAAGAGGAGAAGAAAGAAACTCACTGTGGGATCAATTTCACTCTGTCAGGTTGTTGAAGAAGTTTCCATTCATGTAAAATGTGATGCTTTTAAGTTGCATTGTTTCTAGTAATCAGTGGCTTGGTATTTTGTAATGTGGTCTCATTTCAGGTTTAAAACGTGACGGGTGCTGACGGCGCTTGAACGTGGTCCGTAAAAATCACTGGGACAAAAAAAGAAATGTCAAAGAGAATCTGAAGTTGAAACTGGTCCCATTGGTTCCTTTTACAGAGGCTTGATTCACCGATGACGTTTATTTTCATTTGTAAAATGAAACATACCAAATATTTCTAGCTCCTAGTTTTACTGTATCCTGTCCCATCTGTTTGTATTCTGTCTTCTCGCACATTAGAGGTTTGTTTGTGGGTATATTCATTTTCCAGACTTGTCCAGTTACTTTTTACGCTCTGCCGTGACATTTGCGTGTCATAATGGATTTCATGTGAACAGCCCGCTGACATAAATGTGGGCCGGGTTTTAAGGGACGGATTGTGTTTGAGTTTCATCAAGTGTCAAAAGTGAAGTGCTGTGATCTGAAATTAAAATCAATTCAGCTCCGTCGCCTCATCGTGTGCCGTGAACGTTGGCTGGCTGCTGCTGCGGTTTGCTGCCGATCATGTTTCATCTGACAAACTGTTGAATTCTATCATTTTAAGACGTAGTTTGGGTGTTGGGGGGTTATAACGCAGTTTAATGTGAAAGATGTTTCATGTTTCAGAGGTTGTCTGTACTGTTTTCCTCCAATTACAGCAGGGACACTGTGTGATGATCCTACGCTAACAGCATGACTGCACATAAACTAGTATTCGGTAAATACGGCAGAACCTCCAAGGCCCTGAAGCCACATCACAACATGAATGGGAAAATTAATTGTCCGTTATGCTGAGAGGCCCATAGCTGCTTCCAGCTAAGTAGTGTTATGTGTTACTGTTGAGATTTCTCTTGCGTTGGAAGTGTTATGAGGCAAAGAGAAGGAGCCTGCCTGCTGTTCCATCCAGGGTGTCCTCATTGCTAAGAGTTACAAAACGAAGAGGGGGAAAAAAAGAGCCTGACATTTCCCCTGTCACCCCTGGCAACTGCTGCGAGCATGCTTCTCAGTGAAAGGTGAATTCCTCTGGGTGCGTGGCCTGTCCTTCTCCTTCCTCCTGCCCAGATGCTCAGAATAGAAAATGTCTCTGCCTCCTGCAGCAAACATATTGTCACTCCCACATGGGTTCGCTTCAGCATGCAAATGCAGCTTGATAAGTCTGTGCGCTTCTGCATTTACATAATATCACAGCTCACAGCGTCGGCTGTTCAATATCCTGAAGTTTCTTCTTTCATCAGAGAAGATTTGTCAGGCTGCAGGTCACATGACCACATCTCATGTCTGGATAAGTTCTTAGCTTTGTGTCCGTTCCTTCTAACGTACATTTGCAAAAGGTCTTAACTTGAATTTATTATGTTAATATGTATTAAAGGGTTAGTCAGCGTTTCTCAATAAGATCCAGACTTCCAGTGTTCACAAAGGAATAATCCATTTAAGTTCCTGCATTTTTATGAAACAGCTCTTTTCACAGATTACGTTTTAGCCTTTTATTCTGACAAAAAAAAACACATGTTTTATTTCATGCAATCGTGAAAACTCTGGGTGCTACGTCTTGAAACAGCCGTGCCCCATCAACAGGGTGAGCAGCTCAGATCAGAGTTTATAGGTGGAGATTTTAATATTACTACATATTATTACTGTTATCATTTGAATATCAGGCTATATCAAAGTCTTCATATACAGCTGATGCTTTTCAGAGGTCCAGAAGAGTCAGTGTTTCCTGGCTCAGACCCTCAGCCTGGAAACAGTTGTGCCCCAACGATGGGGTGAACAGCTCAGATCAGAGTTGACTGGGTGGCGAGTTCACATCATTGGCTCAAGTCAGCCACATGTCCATATTTTTGTCTCTTCACCATCAGTTCACGGTGACTCACTGTTGCCTCTTGAGGCTCAAAGTGCTATTACAGGACAGAACAGTTGCGTTTTTCACATGATTTGCCTTGAATTACAGCTGTTTTCTAAAAGTAAATGTTCTATTCTCAGAGTGGAGATCAGGTCCAGTGGTGAGGCTGGATCGTGTGTGTGTGTGTGTGTGTGTGTGTGTGTGTGTTGCTCTGCTGTCTGTGCCAGCAGGCGGCTTCAGGCACTATCTGACTGAACCTCATTAGCCTGAGTCACTGTCCACTGCTCTCCACAGAACGATTTGGGATGAGTGAGTGATGCGATGCTGCTCCTCCTTCATAAAAAACAAAAGTGAGCACACAGACGCGCGCGCGCACACACACGCACACACAATGATCATTTAACAGTTGCCATGACAACGTATGATCCCCCCCTCCCTCATTCCAAAATACCTCTTTCTGAAAATAATGTGTCTTCTCGCAGTCGTCTCCAGACGACGGAAAGTCAAAACAACTCTGTGTGCTGCGCGTCTAAAACTGCATGATCGATTTTAAAAAGCCACAAAGGGAAACAGATGCTTCAGCTTATCTTTCTGTCTGTCATCGGTCAGTGACCTTAGAGGTTTGGGTCAGCATTGCTCCGTGAAGCCCAGTGACCAGACAGCTCTGGCTCAGGGTTATTCTGTAGGTTGAAACTAGACTTGGAACATGAAGCCAGCAGAAACTGAGCAGACTCAGTGGGACACAGCGAGGGAGGATACTGTTGGCAGCACAGCGAGACAGATTAAGGCCATGTCAGCCACTGCTCCAGCAGCAGAACAGACAGCCAGCTCATGGATGTGACTTTTACGATGATACGGTCAAATTGTGCATCTGGGAGAAATGATCCCTGCATCTTCAGAGCTTAGATCTTCCCTCCGTCCCTCCCTCTCTCCCTCCCCACGTCTGCCATTCCACCTATCAGACATACACACACAGGAGGGTCTGTAAATCAATCCACAACGAAATGTCACATTTGTGAATTTCTTCACAAGATTCTCTGAGATCAGTCTTGATGTGACGGCGTGCAGTTGCATGAGTAAGAGGGCTGATGGGCCTCAAGTTGCCCTCGTCTCTGGAGCTGAGGGCGATGAGCCATTCGGCTTGTGGATCTTATGTAACACTCGGGATGGACTGTCAGTGGAGAGGAGCTGAAGCGCTGAGTGACTGATTCCCAACGCTGACCACCGTGCTTTAACCATCATCGGCCGGCCCGTGACAAACAATCTGAGCGCGGGAGGAAAACACACTGACCTCATTTAGCAGGAAAATATCCACAGAAGACCACTTTATTAAGTCTTATGCGCAAGCTTTTTTTTTTTTCCATATTGAAGCATGGAGTTTACAAAGAGTGCTTGGCATCAGCGCTAATAATGTGACCAAACCAAATCATTTTTGGTTGAAGGATGACTAGGTGAAGTCCTCAGTAGCAGCTGATAATGATGAGGTAGACAGCAACACATCCAATATGTACACAGCTGGATGTTAACAGGGTGTGAAAAACTCTGCTAATTTCGAGACACAAACAACAAGCCGCACAGGGCGATGCACCGACGCTAAGAAAAGAAACACTATGAATACACCACCTACACAGTTTGACAAACATTACACCTGTGCACTGGAAATTACAGACGTGAAGTGTATGCAGGGATAAAATACACACTGTGCAGGGACAGCACGTGGACTGTTGGCTAATATCATTTTGGGAATAACTCAAATATGTACAAGACATTTCTGCCTTTTCAAAGCGCAACAAGCCTGATGAGATGTTGTTGTCACCCTTTTGTTTGTTTGTTTGTTTGTTTTTGTACTGGGTTCATTGACCGCAAATCCACAAAATATAGATGGTGGATTTAGTGTGCATCACATTTGAAGAAAAAACAAACCAACTTTAAAATACACATACTGTATATTTCTAATATAAAAATAAATTGTATAAATGTAAACTCAGAATAAAGCGCTAATAATCAGCAAATTACAGTGTTTTTTTCACATACTTGGCACACTGTTGCTTAGTTACTTGGCTTCATGTCCATGAATGTAAATAACAGCTGAGACACTATCACATATCAGTAAATGAAATTATATTACGATACCCCCCAGCCATAAAACTGATTTTTGTGATTGCCATAAAACTGATTACTATGTTTGTAGGTGCAACAAGTAAATACGCAAGTGAGCACAGTACAATAAACTGCTTTACACTGACACGGTATAGAAATCTAACAGTGTTAGAACCTTTCACTTTTTGAGGTCACATAACAGTCGTATTTGTTCCAATTTAACAGTCAGCTGAAGCTTATTGAAATACTCACGACCTCTACTGAGGAGAGCATCACACACCGTGTAAAGGTAAGGTGCACAAGGACGGCGTAACAGTCAAAGAAGAAAGCTATCAGAATATAACAGTTCCTGTCAGTATACGTTGGTCGTCTGAAATGTACTTTGCTTCTCATCAGTGCGCATTACATAACAAAACCCGACACGAAATGAGGCGTAGGATTTGTAATTGCAATAAAAATGACTCAAGTGATTAAATCTTCCTGTGTAAAATCACATCAGGTGTTTGACAAAGAGCTGCCTGTGCAGGTCACAGTGACCTGCTCGAGTAGTGTGTGATGCCTAAATGTCAAATCTGCCGTTTCACAAATGTGCAACTTGAAGGTACATCACAAATATCACTACAGTCACTGTTATCATTTGAATATCATATGATAGATCAGAGTCTTTATATACAGTTGATGCTTTTCAGAGGTCCAGAAGAGTCTGTGTCGGCTGGCTCAGACCCTCACAGCCGCACCGCAGCTTTGCCTGGTAGCTCAACATCCACAGCAGCAACTCCGTGATTGGTCCGTCCCACAGCATCGAGTGCAGTGTAACCAAATACATTTGCTACACTAAGCGACCCCACTCACAGACCAAATGGACAGCAGCCAAAGCCACAACGCTTGAAAGTTACACAACCTTACTCCATGGAAACCACGATGAGTGATTTGACAGCAACAGCTCCCGCTGTGCGCCTCAGTCCGCCTTGTCCTCGCCGTTCTTGGCCCAGCCTCTGCTCATGGCTGCCACCACAATGCTGTACATGTTGAGCCAGGCTTGACGCAGGGGCGCAGTGTAGGCCTGGCCCAGACTACACTGCAGCATGTAGAGGAGAGACTCCCCCACCACCTGAAGCAATCCAAAGCACAGATCAGTCATTGGGAACAAACCTTCGCCCAAAAGTCAATCTACTTAGATGTGATTCCTACTGCGAAGGACTGTGTGTGGACCCCCACGGCCTGATGCTTCCTTCCAAGGTTGAGCAGAAAATCCTCCAAGGAGTGAAGGTCGTCCAGGTGGCTGACCGCCGCGTCGATCACAAGCATCACCTGCATGCAACAGCAGAGAGCCAACAAGGGGCACAAGGAAAAGGTGTCAAATGTCTGCACCCGTGTTGCGGTGGCTGTGGTGAACGTAGCTCACCTTGGTGACATGTTCCAGGAACTCGGGGCTGGAGAGGCAGTCCTGTGTGGAGCCGCAGTTTGTGCTGTACGCGAAAAGACTGAGGAGCGCCGGGTCCAGTTCAAACAGTCTACACAGACACATACCACACTGTTCTATAGGTGTACGCACACAGCACGGGTGGCCTAGCATTCACACACATCCATCTATGAATCATACATCCACAAATGTCTCCTGCCGGCGTCTGATTTAGCCCCAGCTGTCTCAAAGTAAATTGTGGATTATTGCAGTCTGTCGCCAAGCAACAAGTCAATCCTCCAGTCCCGGTGAAAGTGTGCAGCGAAGGATGTAGCTTGATTCTCTATGCACACTCACATCACAGATGTCAAGTGACATGACATGAATAGAACAACACTGGAGCTGTGTTGAGAATAAGGAAATACCTGCACAGGGCAATATCCCTCAGTGTCAAGTCTGTCTGGACGATGCTGACTGTTACCTGGAAAACATGATGACACCATGAGGAACTTTGTTCTTGCCCAGGCTCTCCCAGCTGCCTCGTATCAGCTCCTTGTCTTTGCCCGACAGCTTCTCCATCCTTGGGCTTCACACAACGAGACAAGTTCTTCTAGTGGGGAGACACTCAACTCCTCTACAGGACAGGAAGACTCCGTGCTCGCGAAGCCATCATACTCGAGTGAATCCACAGATGAAAGTTCTGCCAGCTCACCTGGAAAATAAAGTGGAGCAT
>CAAKHB010004251.1:288978-344336 GCA_901007665.1 Aeoliscus strigatus
GGGGGGGGGGGGGGGGGGGGGTGTGTGGCTGTAGGAGATTTCCTGTCTAGAGATGCAGTAACATACTGTACCTTCTTGAGGTCAGTCTTCTCTCTGAACTTCCTCTGGTGCAGCCAGGCTGAGGGGTATCTATGTGTGTGTGTGTGTGTGTGTGTGTGTGTGTGTGTGTGTGCATGCGTGCAGGCAAACTCTGGTGCACTTGCTCTCTCTTCCCTGTGCCCACGTTGCAGTCAGGGAGACAAGTTCTGCCACGCTCTATCTGTCACACTGGCTTCTATCTCTCTCTCTCTCCCCTTCCCGTTTGCCTCTTGATGTGCTCTCTCTCCAGCACTGGGGATGTTATTCATGCCACTGAGGGAGAAAAAAAGAGGAATCTCTCTCTTCTGCTCCAGTCAGGCTACAGCGAGCCACAGCTCCTCCTGCAGGAGAGCCAACACACACAACTGTGCAGGCTCGACATCCGATGCACTCAATGAAAAAAAAAAAAAATGTTTTAATCCATAATCAAGACGAATACACAAACAAGATTCCACTGAAAGCAGCTGCTGATGTTTGGAGGCAGGTGATGTGCAAAGCCAATTTAAGGCCTGCGTCATCTGTTTTAGGGTGTGTACTTGTATGTCAAAGCCATGCATTTAAAATGTGTGGGAATGTTAATATTGTGCAGCGGCTGGAATAATAAGAGACCTGGATGCACCACAGTGGCGAAATTATATTGTTCATGTGCTTGGACGGGCCACTCCTCAAACAGAGTGATCATAACATTCAGCGGCCTGGTGCACAGCCTCTCATTCAAATATGTTTGTACCTTCTTCCAGCCGCCGCATTCAAACACCGCAGCTTTTCTGAATACCTGTCCCAGGCGCCAGCTCGCTCACACATTTCATACACACAGATTCCCCCTCGGATATTATCTAACAGCTTCGCCAGAGATGAGTTTTGTTTTCAGCCATCGGGGAATCAGAGGTGCATCTGAGGGATACACGGTTCCCATGACAACCTGATAGGATGGAGCCCTTGAAGCTTTGTCATGTGATGTTTGAGATCTCAATGAAGGGATTCTTTTTTTTATAACATCCATAAAATGCTTTGTGATAACATTTATTTTGACAGCAGACATTCATTTTGAATGTCACATTCTCTTTTCGTTTTAAAAAATGATGGTTAACTATGACACATTAGACGTTTTAATTAGACATTGAATACAGAGCAGAAAACAAGCATTAGATAGTATTCATTTCTTATTTGTAAAGAAAGATCAAAATGTAATCAAGATAGAAAGTGAACACACAAAACAATAGCCTGCAACAGTGAGACAAACTGAGGGTGTGTGTGCTCACGCGTGCCTGTGTGTGTGCTTCTGTGCCACTTTATGGTACATATGGTGAGAGTTTGGGACAAAAGCCACTTCCCAATGAACAGATTGCAGATTTTTGAGGTTACTGGTTAGCTAACGTTACCCTAGCATCCCACATAATGAATGTAAGTCTAAATAAACACCCCTGAGAATGACACTAAGTTTGTGTAAGAGTCTGTGTGTGTGTGTGTGTGTGTGTGTGTGTGTGTGTGTTTGTGTGTTGGTGTGTTGGTTTGGGTGGGGAGGGGTTTCTCTCCAAAAGCAGATATGTTTCTTTGATATTCCGTCAGTAGTCAGAGTTCCAACTTCACTTCCTGCAGTGAATGACACACAATAGCCTTTTGCTATGTGCCGACCCAAGATAACGTATGGTCCCATACATGTTCAGACATTCCCATGTGTTTTTTACAGAAGAAAAAAAAAAAAAAAAAAACATTCCTGGCAGTCAGCTGTCCAAGCAGAGCTGCAGTGCAGACCAGTGTACAAGTTGATTTGATGTGGGTCCACGGGCTTGGAACAGACCTCTGAACCAGTCTGCAGAGGAAGGGTGAGGGTGTAGTTAGTGTGGCTGGACAACAACCCAGAACGAGAACCCGGCCATCGGAGAGGCCCATGTCAGACTGACAGCACCAATTCCACAATATGCAATTTTCATTTACGTTACTGCATGAGCAGAATCATTTTTTCTATCTGTTAGAAGCTTCTGGATTTAGACAGGATAAACACCAATGCATGTTCCTGGGCCCAGCAGGCTTATTCTGTTCAGCGTCCACCAAATTACAGTGTTCATATTCCTCAGCAAAACTGTTGCCATAAAACCAAAAATTGCTTTGTTATTTTCGGTTTAATTCACTCAAAGTCCCGTGCAGATGCTTTAAACTCAAAACAAATAAAATATTAATTACTTAGCATAATGGAGCTCTGCACACTTTTATATGCTTTCCTCTAGTTATTATCCCGTATATTTGGAATTGTGAAGCCCAGATGATGTTTTGTAAATTCTTAATTTATAGTTGCACAAGGATCGAATTCTTGGTGTGGATAGTTAGACATGAATCATTTTTGAGCAGTTCTGTTTTCCAGCAAACAGGCCACAGAAAAACCCTGTGCCGCCTCACCCTTTTTGATCACAGCATTTCTTCCCCTTTGGATTTCACGCTCTTCTCCTCCACATCTTCAATTTTCTCCCCGTCGTCTACATTTTCCTCCCTAAATCACACATGTTGGGTTAGAGAATGGCTATAGTGTAATTACAATGAACCGTTACTTGGCTGCAGTGTTTGTCTTTTCTTCACTAAAGTCCGCTCAGAAAATTATGCAATGTAATATGACCAAACCACATGAAGTCCTTGGCTTTCCAGGACTAGTGCTATTCATAATTTTACCGGACACAGTGGTCTTACATAGTGTATCGACAAAACATGCTAAAAATTCTCACTTTGCATGGCGGACGTTTTCATAGCTGTGTGCATTCACAGCTGTTTCATCTTCAGGTCTGAACATGGCTCCGGTTTCTTCGACAAACTCCTCTTTCACGCCAGCTTTCCTCAGCATGTTCCTATATGTGCGTTCAGCCTGAGCCTTCGTGTTCCTCTGGTTACACACAGTCAAAGTTAGAGGGACAAACACAGAATGATGTCAGCTTACCGCGTCACTTACCAGTTTCACCTGTTCGAATAGAAATGGACGCTCATTGACGCGTGCCTTCATGTCCCTCAGCTCCCTCGTGTATTCTCTCATCCTTTGTTGGTCAGCCTCCCTTCATGGAGGACAACTTTTACAGTTGCAGCTGCTGTTGCACAGGTTGCAAAGTAGGAGGGATTTGACTGTTACTCACCGGTGGTGCCGTAGTTTGTCGTCATATTCTTCCTGCAAGCTCTTGTGTGGGTCCAGCAACTTTGCATGGAGGGCAACTTTCTTCTTCATGGACTGAGACTTTGTTTGGTGCTTTTTAAACCACTCTGTGCTCTCTCGATTCTTACTGTCCCGCATCTCCATCGATATTCTTTGAAGGAAAACATCCTGTGTCAGTAGCTGCAGATACGTGAAGGGATGAACATGTAACTGTCATTCCAGCAGTTAAATCCACATCACCTGATGGCCAAGCAGCGCTTCCTCACAGCGTCCGTGATGAATGTCGGGAGTGTGTGTGGGGAAAGTGACGTCAAGGCCCCGAATGACTTGCTTCGTCTGAGCTGACTTACCTATGGGTGGGAGAGAAAAAGCTGTTTGTATTATTGTTGCTTTCCATCTTGTAAAGAATGATTCATGCACGGTGTGACAGAAGCATTCTGATTTTCAGGGTTTAATACAGGTGAATGATGACAATGGTACCAGCCAGGAATATATTTGTTATTTGTCTTTTCAGAGACTTTTTCACCTTTGAGGCTAATGTACATTGAGCATACATTCTCAAATACTATTTTGCAAATTCCTTTTCAGGTTTTCCATGACTTGATTAAAATCACGTTGCAATTCGACCAAAAAGCGGAGTAAGTGTGTATTTCTTGATTCATTTGTCCATGGCAACTGTTATGTTGAGTGCTATCAATTCAGTAAACATCCAAATTCACAACAACAACAAAAACTTCAATGCTGAAGATGGTGAAGTGGTGAGACGCCAGTGGCTGCCAAATGACACAGTCTGAGGTTTGAGGCCGTTACTCAGAATAATGTTTGGCAGGTTTATGAATATTTCTCTCAGACTACCCACACAGTGTGCATGTAACTTTATCTTGTTATGCTCTAGATAAAAGTAAGGTAATAATCTACCTATCAGCAAGGACTTTTTAAAGGGCTGTGTCCTTGACATTGACATGTTGTGATGGTAGAACTCATAAAAATAACAATGTGCTGAAATATGTGACGAATCGATTCCAACTGCTGAATGTGAACGGGCAAAGATGAAAAAAAAAACATTAAAAAATCCAATGTCACATTTCAACTCCAAAAGAGGTACATGTCTGTGATAAAAAAATTAATGTAAGTTTTAATCCTTTAACACCGATGGTATCCCAGCACTACATTCCTGCTAGTATACTTTGGAGTACCGTAATGACGACATTTGTATAAGCAACGTCAAATGGTTACGGAAAGCTGCACTCGGTTCATCTACCTGGTGTGAAGAAGGAACTGAAAGAAGGAGATAACGGTCGGTGTTATAAAGAGTTAATCCATGTTTTGTTGTTAGTTGTTTGTTGTTTTGTTTTGGTTCACACCACTGAATGAAAATATGGTCATATATGTTGTGGTTTTGTATGAGATGCAGCAAAATGTGGATTTGGAGAATCATCGTCCACACTGAGGGAAATTGTGACACGGCAATCAACTTGTTTCCCGTTGTGCTTTAAAAAATGGAGCAAAATTTGCACTGGGAAAACAGCTGGATGAGTCATGACCGCCTGAGAAATCTGTTAACACATGAAAATGTGTCTGTCTGTTTTGAATAATGTAAACCAAGAACATTACAAACTGGATGAAAGGTCATCCAGAGGTCAATTTACCTGTGCGTTTTCAGGACTCATCTTACTTTGTCTTGCAGGACGGGCTGAAGTCCGCAGGTAGAAGGGTTGAAACTTGGTCACGTCTTTACTCTGTGTTCGACTCATGGCCTCGGCCTGCAAGGACTTGTGTAACTTGCTGAAATCTGGGACCTGATGGATGATTTGGGGCTGGAAACTGGGCTTCTGGTCCAGGAATCCCAGCATTTTCCTTTTGGTGCACTCAGCCGTGCGGGGCTTTGACCTGGATGTAGGATTATCATATTGCGCGGTGCTGATGTGGACTTTCCTGCTCACCACACGGTCTGCATAAACATAATGAAGACATCTGAAGTCTTGTCACAGAGTCACCGGAGTGAGAGGTAACAGCATATTTTCATTAAATGCCCTTTTCAAACTACAACTGACACAAATCCAAAATCCTTTCAAAATCTTCATTCATAATCCAACCTGTCGCCTTTTCTCCTTGATGGGGAGATGACTTGACGGACGTAGTCCTGCTGATTTGACTCTGTGAGACCTGGTTTATCATTGCTGTCAGTTTTTCTTTTTTCTTCTCTTCTCTCTCCTGGAAGCTGAAAGGTTTCTGCACAGAGAGGAGAAAGTTTTTCCTCCTCTCATGGCCTTGCCTCCTCTCCTTTTCTCTCTTCTCCACAATCTTCTTGTAGAGGGGTAGACTGACATGACTGGGGACAGGAGGAGCCCGGAACTTGTTCCGGCACTCGGCGTCAGCTTCTTCTTCTTTGCTTTGCTGTGTCGTTTTTGATAAAACTGCTCGATCACACTGTTCTGTACTGGTCTGAGGTCGTGTGGTCGTCCAGTCAGACTGATGCTTCCAGTTTGTTAAAGATGCCCGTGCTGGAGCAGCTGAGTTGAGCCTGTGATGGTCTGAACGTCCCTCATCAAAGGTCAGAGCAAGTGTGGAGTTGGCTCTTCTCAGTCCTGTTTGTCTGAAAGATATGCAATCGTAAACAGAACAAATACAGTACATTACCAATGAATATGAAGACAATAGAGGGAACCTACTTTGACTGTCGGTCCACATCTGTGGAAGACAGAAGAGAATTGTGATGAATCCTCCTCTCCAGCTCCTCAATCTGCCTCTTCTCGGTCTCCTGCAGCTGTTGTTTGAGGGCCTCACTCAGGGACCTGAGCCTGAATGTCCGTTCTGATTTGAGCCGATCCGACAGCAAGATCTCCAGGTCTGACATGTTACTGTGACCTCAACAAACTAAAGACCGAGAGAATGAGTGAGAATGAATGACTATCAGGGTTTGATTCATGAAATGAAGAGGAAATGTTACTGTGTTAGGATGATATTTAACAATTAATGAATTTTAGGAATTGGTCTATTTAATTTATATTCCACAATGAAACAAACACACTACAGATCAAAACTTTGGAAGCAAGATTAAAGTTGGACAAGAAAGATCACAGGTTCATTGGTAAACTTTGCAACAAAATAAACATGAGTATTATATAAAGAAACACTTATCAGAATAAATTTTCTCTAATTATCAGGGATTTGGCTTTTTCTTTCTCTTTCTTTTTAAAGTATGAACCAGGAATTGCATCCAAAGCTCTCTGAAGTTCATCAAAGAGACTACTGATTCATGGCACACACTTGTCTGACTGATCCAATCCTTCCCACACAATCAGACAACAACCAGAGGTCTGCTGTGGTTGTGTGTCTTAAAAAAATAAAACACTACTTCATGCTAATGGTAACAACAACAACAACAACAACAACAACAACAACAACAACATTAGAACATCTCATCCGGGATCCACTGACCTGACTGCATCACCGAAACACAGGAACTTCTCCCAGATCGACGGATCAACTCATCCGGGGTTTGTGTACATCTGGCATCCCGGTTGCCATGGTCGCGGAGGACGTTTCGCGATAATTTACCGCGAGACACAGAAAGTCTCGTAGGTGTCTGCTTCGGTCCACAGCTCCTTTGAATCCACTAACTATGAATCCTGCTATTCTTGCTACTTCTCACTCCAATTAACTGTCCCACTTCCCCTCATTCGCTATTATCTTGCTTTGTATAATTTGCACATGTATTATTTGTGTTGTGAATATAATAATAATAATAATAATAATAATAATAATAATAATAATAATAATAATAATAATAATAATAATAATAATAATAATAATAAGTGACAACACTTAGTAGTAGTAGGACAAAGCAATAACAGTCCAAACCTGGTAAAAGATGAAATCTGGAGGTGTTTCTTCTCATATACGGCTGTTCAAAGTTTGTTTATTTTCGCAGAAAAGACAAGTTACCTCCTGTTTGGTCTGTTGCCTGTATGAAATGAGACAAGTGTTGAAATAAGGACTGAACAGTGCGCTGGCTGGTCCGGTCTTGGTTCTGGGCGCTTTAGCGCTACTAGTGGAAACTTGCGGAAGTGCAGACTGGACAGACGCCTGTGATTGGATGAAAACCCGGAAGTAGTTCCTCTGGAGCGGTTGTCAACATGGCTGGATTACAGAGCTGACAGGGGCACATTCAAGGGGAAACGTCTGTAGGAATACTGTGCAGAAGTGTTCAAGCCACGAATCCGGACGGGTTTGTCATGTTTTAATGCGGAACTGGTCTCACACTTTGGCAGAATCATGCACAAGCTCACAAGGGCCACGCTGGCCATGAACGGAATTGGACGCTGTTTCATCTCAGAAAAGCACTTGTCTGCAGTAAAAGTCACCAGCCGAGGATTGGTGTGCTCCGAACATGGCAACAGTGAAGTGTATGATGTTATTATATCCGGGGGAGGGATGGTTGGATCTGCCATGGCTTGTTCTCTAGGTGAGTGAGATCCTCCCCCGATGACCGACCACATCCAGCTGTGTCCGGACGCCTGTTATTATCCTGTCACAATCCAAGAGATGTTTTCGACAACTGATGTCATGCAATCCTACAGCTCAACCACGAAAGCCGCTATATGTTCCCTAGAATGTACATAAACGGTAACTTTGATGTAACATGAAAAAGTCTAAAACTGTGGGACAAACCTCCGGGAACAGTAACTCCATTCCTCAAACAATATCCAGACTCATACATCGTCTGTCATTGTCCTACTCTGCTCATGTGTTTCATAGGCCGTATGTTATTTTTTTCTCAGGCATGGATCCACACTTGGTGGGAAAGAAGATTCTTCTGCTTGAAGCAGGCAACAAGAAAGTGATGGACAAGGTGCCGGACAGCTACAGCACCCGAGTCAGCTCCATCAGTCCGGGCTCCGCCACCCTCCTCAGCAGTACAGTATTTGTTCTTACAACCTCTGATGACTAAAAGTGTACTTTCACCCGGAGAGAGATGAAATCGGTTATTCCCCTCATGATCAGTGTCTTAATTGCGTCAAGCTGAATATTAGACGTGTCTCAGGTAAGATAAGCCTGGGATCAGACACTGTTGTGTCACCGGGGCTTAGCAGGGATCATGCTCTATCTGACCTCCCTTGTCCCTTTTGCGATCCAAGGCCGGCGGGATTTTCCGGACTCTGTTTCATAGCCTGAGTTCTGTGAAGACGTGCGTTTTCCTACAGTAGTTACTGTAAGTCAGAAGTATCCCCCTCAGGGAGTTTGGCAGCCAGAGAAAGAGGGTCTTAAAACAAATGGAGTCTCAGGGCCTGTGGCTATAGACAAAATAAACTTTGTCTTAACACGCTCCTGCCCTTAATGTACTTCATGTCTAGGTCTTTGAATTCCTATAAGCGTTTATGCACACCATCAGTGTTCCACACAGTCGCAGAATTAACCCTCAGATGGATTTCTTCTGGAAAAGATGAAGACAGATGTCCAGGTGGAGATTTGTGCTGCGCGACAGATGGATTTTGCTCCACCAGCACAAATTTCTTTCAACACTACATATATGTACATAAAGTATTAATGTCTGTGTGTGTGTGAAACAGTTTTATCTGACTGATACAACAGGAACAACAGGAGTCAAACTTATGTGACACTGGTCTTCTTCATTGGGCTGTGTATAATTTACAGCTGCTATCGTTTCCTATAATCTTATTCAGTAGGTTTCACTTCCTTTGCCGGGTTGAAGTACTTAACCTACGCATTTAAAAATACTACACCTACGAAGCAAAAGGAAGAAATACACAGCTGAAAGCCGATTCGAGGCTCAGCAGATCAGTGAGGAACCATTTTCAGATATGAAGTTGAGATCATCCACATTTTTGTGGTCAAATAATTTTTTTTGCTCTGTGTGCACACAGGTATTGGGGCATGGGAACAGATCACAAGCATGAGGTGCAAACCCTATAAAAAGATGCAGGTATGTCCGTCTCCATGTCACATGAAGTTTTCCTCCGTCAAGTGCCAGCGAAGCGTATTGCAACTACGCAGCGCATGCGTTTTTCCCTCAAGTCCTAATTCACTGGCACCCTGTGTGTGTTTCTGTCATCCATCAATCATGTTTTACCGTACAATTTGCGGAGCGACGATTCTGGGACACTCAGCGTCTCTTCAGTCCCTCATCTTAATGACCAAGTAGCAGACATCTGGGTCAAGTATTCCTGTGTGTAATTACACACGTTAACGTGGCTCTATGAGACAGGCGGCTTCTTCATCACTGTGTGCGTTTTTCTAATGTCTGACAAACATGTGGCGGAAGGTCATCTGGCGTCTCTGACCGTGCACATTTGATCTATTAAAGCCATGTTGTCGATGAAGACGTTGACAAATTGCCAGTCGTTCCCTTCCATCTTGTAATTACAAAGATTCACGTGAACAACATCAGGAGGATGAAAGGTTAGGAGAGTGGTTGTTTGCTGCCCCGCCGACTTCTTTATGGCTCAGTCCCTCATGTCAGATGTGGTCGATGCGAACAGAACCCTGGACCGCAGCTTTCTCTCGGGGCCAGGGATGTCATCGTGCACTGCATTCAAGTCATAATGGTAGTGGACCGCTCCGATTTGGCCCGCTGCCTCTTGTGCTCGCTGAATGTGTTTCTCAGCCAACGGGAAAGTTGGTGATAACATTCTTTCCGTTCAGTAAAATACTCTCACACCTTAAATGTCCACTAAGCATTGGGGGTTTAGATATAAAACAGACGGCAGGAGGAGTTTTTGCCACAAAGGCATCTACATGCCCAGATTTCTCCCCATAAAGTTGCACGGAAGGGTATTGTTTAAATCTCACACGGAACGTAGTAACTCATTCTTCCCCAGCGCTGCATCACTTCACCCTGCGATAAACTAAACCAAAACAGTTTTTGGGCTGCACTCAGTAAATTTTTTCCTCCCAACCCCTTATCACAAGTTGCAAACCCACTGCCATTAGTGGTTTTCTGCAGGGTATATCCCCCTCCTTTATGGCAAGTTGGAAAAAAGTCGTGCGGCAGCGCATTGCTGCTGAATGAGGGGTTGTGTCACCATAGTTACAACCCAGGAGAGGATTAACCTTGTGCAAACACCAACTCATGTTTAACTGGAACTCTCACGTTTCGGTTTGCCCGAAAAATAAATCTCATCCTGCCACATTTGGATAAACACGGTCACAAACATTTATTTGTTTGCTTTTTTAAACACAACGGGCAGAACTGCCGGTGCACCCTTGAAACGGAAGTCAGCTGTCAAAGCGCGACCTCGGTGACCTTCGTAGCTGAGGGTTTGATGCAGCCGTGCCAGCAAGCGAGGAACTTTGATGTGTTCAGCTGAAGTCTCGGCCCGGCTATAAATAGGGCGAGGGGACATGTTTGAGGGTGGACCGCAGGCCTGATGGGTCTCTCATTTAGGTTTGGGATGCCTGCTCTGATGCCCTGATCACATTCGATAAGGAGAACCTGCAGGAGGAGATGGCCTACATCGTGGAGAACGATGTCGTCGTGGCTGCACTCAGCAAACAGCTGCACACTTTGCCTGGTAAGCAAACACATCATCATCATCATCATCATCATCATCATCATCAGGCCTTAATTCCCCTTCCATCTGCCTCGTGACGGTTACTGAGTTCATTCCAGCTCGTCCACAGGTTTGGTGTATTTATACCGTCTCCTCATGAGTGTTTTCAAAGCTACTTCCCGCCTCACGAGCCATTTTATGTTTTTTTTTTCCTGCAATTGCAATCGTAACCTCACATTTTGGGAACGGCTCGCCCCCGGCACCTTGTGAGGACACGTGCAGTGGTCCAGTGACCTATTTACAGCGGACATGTGCGCTGTATTGCCTTTGCCATTGGAGTGAATTTCCCGAATAAAATCGTGGCTCCGCTCTGCGTCTGACAGTCAGGGCAGCAGATTTAGACACCGTGTTTGTGCACCAATCAACGGGATGTGCGGTTACAACATGTTTTTCGCCTCATGTGCCTCCCATTCATCCATGTCTTTCTCAGTACATGAAAAATGCCCCCACCCCTGTCGCCAGCTGTTTGCAATGGAACCTCACTCACCAATCACCATTCGTGTTCCACCACAAGTTGCCAATCTGCGGATGGGTCCGGCTCCAAGTCGGCACGAGCGAGCGCTGCTCCGAGTCCTTTCATGTTTGGGGCGACCGGCTGCGGGTATTTTAGGAAGATGCCCAATGAGCTGGCGGCATGTGCAAAGCGTGGCGTGGTGCGCTTGTAGATAAACACTATTAGTGCAGTGTGGCAGACCATCGAGAAGACCGGCGAATGTGAACTGCAGCAGCTCCCGTGTGCCAGCGAGGGAAAGCCAGTGGTGTTTTATGAGGTGGTTTTGAGATCTTCCAGAGCTTCAGCTGCAGGAAAACCATCCTGTGTTTTCGAAGGAAAGGATTGCAAAAGCATTAAGAGCATCAGTTAAAAAGGAGACTGATCGCTTTGTTGTCAGCTGCTGTTGTATTTCAAGCTGCGTTTCCCCCTTCTCTGTCGTCAGATAACGTGCAAGTGAAGTACAGATCCAAAGTGGTGAAGTACGTGTGGCCGATGCCTCATCACGCAGCCGACGCCATCCCATGGGTTCAGGTCACGCTGGCCAGTGGAGAAACTCTGCAGACAAAGCTGCTGGTCAGTTTTTTTCCGTCGCTCTGAGTGACGTGGTTGTTTTCCTTCAGATGTTTTTCCTCTAACGTCTCAGATCGGTGCCGATGGCCCAAACTCCATGGTGAGGCGGGAACTGGGGATCCCAACAGTCAAGTGGAATTATGACCAGTCTGCTGTGGTGGCTGTGCTGCACCTGTCAGAGGTGTGTGTTTAAAACAGACACACACACACACACATACACCTTTTTTAAAACAAAAGCTTTGACTGAACTTCATGTGTGTACCCGACAGCCCACAGAGAACAATGTCGCGTGGCAGAGGTTCCTGCCGACGGGACCCATCGCCATGTTACCGGTAAATGACACATACGATTGAAATTCATGTGTTTTTTCCTGTTGAAACGCGTGTTGAAGCTCGAGCTCTGTGCGCTGCAGCTGTCGGACACCGAGAGCTCTCTGGTGTGGTCAACCAGCCACCGGCTGGCCGAGGAGCTGCTGGAGCTGGACGAGGAGAGCTTTGTGGACGCCATCAACTCGGCCTTTGTAAGTGCCGATGATGTATTTACAGTCAACTTCCACATCTGACGGTTAGACGCTGCAGCGTCTGTTTGTCTGCAGATGACTCACTCGCCCCCACACAAATAATTCAGTCATTGTTTTGGCCCAAACTTCATTCCAGTATTTGACTGTCGGAATGATACACCTAACCTTTTTTTCCCAAGCTGGCTATTTTTGCTGGCTGCTGACGGACGGGGTCACCACGGTTGAGTCACGTTTGGTTTCAGGCCTGGTTTGCTAATTAAACCTGTGGTTTCCCAGTGTCGACCATTACTGCATGGAATGTTTTTCAAACAGAGCTAATTCAACTGCACAGCCTGGCCGGCATCTTCTTTTAATTAGCCCAACTCCAGAGGCTCTGCCAAACCCGTGAGTTAGGGAGGGGAGGAAAGCAGTTTGGCTGAGTTCAGCTTCGCTCAAATGTCAGCTAATTTCTTTTGTCTCGTTGCTCTCTTTTCTTTCTCTGGGAAACTGTGCACGGACAGTGGAGCAACGAGAACCAGTCGGAGCTGACGGAGACAGCTGGCGCCGTGTTCCGCAGCGCCCTCTCGGCCATCATGCCGTCTGCAGGTTCGCCTCGTCAGCTGCCTCCGAGCGTGGCCGGCATCGGCCCAAAGACCCGGGTCATGTTCCCGCTGGGCATGGGTCACGCAGCAGAGTATGTGCGGCACAGAGCGGCCCTCATTGGGTAAGACGGGACGCAGACTGAGATGAATCTACTCGTTTAAACTGTCAAATACCAGTTTCTGTGTCATGTCATGTCGAAAGGACGCTCTCCTCCCCTCGTTTCAGCTGCTCTTTGAAGACCCAAAACCTAAAGACCTCGCTAGTTGTAACGGCACTGCAACTTTTCCAGCATTTTATACTGCTCTCTTACTTTTTTTTCAGCTTTTTTTCAGCTATTGTAGCTTTTGATTCAGCTGTTTTGTTGTTGATGCTGTGTGTTTTCATGTCCTCCTGGATCTTGTGCTGCTTTTACGTCATAAAGCACCCGTTGCCTAGAAATTGATGGAAGATTAAGACAGAAACACAGAGCGAGATCCTCTGTTGCACACATCACATCCTTAAATTTGACTCTTTTGACTCTTTGGGCTGAGATTCTGTCTAGGATCTATCCAGTCCCGTGTGTGATTGACACAACGTGAACTCAGACTCCCTGTGGCAGTAACTGCAATCCTCCATCGCATGAAGGGTCCTTGTTCAAACATATTCCCATTCCTTCTGTCTACATTCACACAACGTTACAAGTGGTGCGGTACGCCAGTGTAGCCTGCCAGCCGCTGCTCAGCAAAAGCTTTGTGGTGTTTCATTTCCCGTATAATGGAGTGATTCTTACAGTCTGTAATGTGAGTAGGACAGCACACTGTCCCGTTTGTTGAATGTACTTCGACAGAAAAAGGGTATGTTTGTCTTTCCAGGGACGCAGCCCATCGGGTCCATCCTTTGGCCGGTCAGGGAGCCAACCTGGGCTTCGGGGATGTGGCTTGCCTCACACAGCTCCTGAGCCAGGCGGCCTTTAACGGGAAGGACCTGGGTCAGTGAGAACTTTAAACAGACACAAGCGCTGCGACCATAGAGCGGCGGTTTCCTCTAAGCTCTTTTCCATAGTTGATCTGAATTATAAAAAGCATCAGCTTGTGCGGCCCCGCTTTGTTTGATGTTTTTCTTTTCGTTCTGACGGAAATTATGTGTATTTTTCTTCTCGTGAAATCGAACCTCGCGCTATGTGACGCTGGCTTCAATGAAACTGATGTTGATGGCAAAAACGTGAGACACGCGCTGATGTTAGACGATGGTTTTAACCCCCAGTCCTCCTTTGTTTGTCCAGGAGCGATGCAGCACCTGCTAGAATACGAAACTGACCGGCAGCGGCACAATCTGCCCATGATGGCCGCTATTGACCTCATGAAACGCCTCTATTCCACCAATGCGGCTCCTGTGGTTCTCCTACGCACCTTCGGCCTGCAGGCCACCAACATGCTCCCAACGCTGAAAGTAAGGAGGCTTTCGCTGCACATCCCCGACCATCTCTGATATTAACCACCTGTCAAGTCCAAGCCCCGCCTCCACCCGCTCCCATGATTACACACAGCTTGACATAAATACTGTCTATAATTTACAGAGCTCTGAACCTACTACTATGGCATCTAACTTTAGCTTCAAATTTAGTGTTACCAAAAGTGTGTGGGTGGGGTGCCGGGCTGGAACTGTGGCAGCGGACAGCGGTGTTGGCTTGTGTTTTCACACCCCTTTTATTACCGACCACTCATGTGAAATGGCTTTATTCCCTAGTAAGTGACTCAGACCCCGCGCGACTTGTTGTAACGCCACCTCGCTGTGGAAGCACAGAGTCAAACGTGACGTGTTTTTTTTTTTTTTTTTTTTTCCCAAATTAAGTGCTGTGATGTCACCAGTTTACAGGTCTGCACCGTCAGGTTGTTAAGAGTGATTCACACATGGGGTTTGTCAGTCAGTGGCTCTTCTTCTTTCTTTTTTTGTTCTCCAGGAGCAAATCATGGCGTTTGCGAGCAAGTAAGACATGTGAGCGGGATGGACAGCGACTGTGAGCTGCTGCGCAGGCTGTAAATAGTGTGAATGTTTGAAATAAAACTGAAGTAATAAAGGTTTATTTTACTCATTGTCAACATTTGTTTGTTGCAGCACCACGCATACATTCAACGTAATTTCTACATGTAGTTTATGTCATAAATCCAACATAAGATTCTTAGTTGAAATGCATGAAAAGCATCTGGCTTCACCACAATCACTAAATTTGGGGAAAAAAGATTCACAAAGCACATTTTTGCTTGTTTTATTAAAACATAGTCGTATATTCTGATTGTACTTCACTGGCTTTAATAAAAACATTGTATGAAATGTCTAGTCATCAACTGATGCACATAGGAAGCATTTCTGAGCTGCATAAAGTTTTTTTTCATTGCAAAAGCTTGTTCCTGTCTGATGATGTCACAAGTTTACAACATGTATATACAGCAGTAGTTATTGAATACTGAAAAGAACAGCAAAGGTAGAGAGCAGTTACACAGGAAAGTCTAATATTGGTAATAATAATTCAAATACTCTGTCAGTTCTTTAAATATTTATACAGTTCACAAGAAAGATGACACAGAATTCAATATAATACATCAGCAACCAGCTACATCCCTCCAAAATAATGTTTTGTTGTTGATTTTGATGGTTCTTTTTATACTGAAAACCTGTACGTTATTATAATTACTATCCACCCTTGATGAGAGGGTTTGTCCATTTCTAGTCTAAATTCAGGTTTGCTTGATCTTCCAATCCGACGAAACAAAACACCAAAGGCTGAACTGTAAATAGACGAATCCACCTCATACGATGCTGGGTCACGGTGAAGCCAACACTACTTGAATATGTACAACACTGTAGGCTCGCTACAATACCTGCAGTTAAAGTGTTATGTGCAAAGAAACAAAGCTGGTTGCTTCATTTCCATCTAATTGACTCAGGCTACGGGCAGATTCAATTTTGGTTCTGTGAAATAATGTACCGCTCAAATAGAACAACTGATTAATAGAAAACTAGAAGAGACAACTATAGCTGCACATCCAGCAACCTGTATTTAACTGCTGTGCACACCAGGACCACAGAAAGCAGCACAACGCTGGTCGTACCGCTTCAAAACTACGTCCACAGACACTTTACAGGTAGGTGAGGACACACGTCGGATCAGATGTCCATGAGGGGCCCGTTTCAGAGAGCAGGTTGAGTGAAAACTGAGACTGTTCACTCTGAAATGAGCAAAACTTCACGTCAACAGACAGAAATGAAAGCAAACGTCAGTAAAGTTTCATGTTTGATTTCAGTTGATCAGTCACCATGAAATGAGGGAAATCCTGCAGGGTTTTTTTTCTTTTCTTTTTTCATTTCAGCTTGAACAAACTCCGCGTTTTTACTAAAGTTGCTTTGTGGAATGGGCCCAAGGAAAACAAAAATGTAAACGTTTTACAAAAACAAAGACAGCTCACCGGTGATGAGCACACATACAGTAGAAATAGCTGGCCTTATAAAAATATAGTGATTTCTTTCTTTTTTTTTCAACAGTTCTCGGAGTGTTTGCAGAGTGCTGAGGTGGAGGAAGAGAGGAGGGGCATGGCGGGACTAGTGAGGGGGCGGGCTGAACCGGGGGTGGATGGACGAGGGTTAACCCCCCCTGCCCCCGCGGGGACAGTGTCCCTCTCAGACCAGGACCTGTCCTTAGTGGATGTTGAGGTTTCTGAAGTAGTCAAAAGTTGCTCCCAGGGCCCAGCTCGTCTCCACGTTGTTCACCTTCTTGGCGAGCTGTTGAACAGGTGGACGTCCATCAGAACCTCAGGGAACCCGACATCTTTTTTCACAGAAAGCAGATGGCTTACCTGCAGCACGGTGTTGTCCTTGAAGCCGAAGCCCTCCTTCAGCAGACACGTGATGTACGTCATGTCCATGCAGAGGAACGGGCTGATCGCACGGTACTTGGTCATTTTGTTGCACACTGCAAAATCGCACACACACACACACACACAAAAAGACAGAATTAGTGTCACAAATATGTGACAAGCGGCATTTGACACCATGCTGCATCATGTTCCACATACCGGTAAAAACAGCCTTTTCTAACCTCAGTGTTACATGATTAAAAGATGACCTCTCTGTTTTGTTTGGATCAACCAACAGGAAGGTGTGAGAGGAGCAGCTGAGGGGTCAGCACAAGGCTGTGGGTGGGTGGTAGTGTGTGTGTGTGTGTGTGTGTGTGTCAGCCCCAGGTGGTGTGTGGCTGTCAGGTGCCCTCTTGCCTGGACCAGACAGACACCGTCAGCTCGGCTGCCAAACCCAGCCTGAGCCAGACTTGTTCCTCCAGACCACGTGACAGTGTTCTCACAACGCAAACAGCTTTACGTAACACGCCGACTCATTCCTGGGCGCTCTAAATCTGCTTCTGCGCGGACGTCACAGCCGCCTTTCGCACCAGACATTTATAGGTATGTTAACATGTTTTACTCTATAATACACAACATTTCTCTTTATCTGTTTTCCATAAAACATTTTCAGGCAAGAATTCCGTCGCTGTCTGACAGGAGTCACTGTGCCAAGTGCTCAGGCGAACCGCTGCTCTGTGGCGAGAGGGCCGATAAATATAACTGCTCAGATTGCTCGTTTCATGCAAAACCTAGAGAGCATAAAATGTTGTTTTATGTTTGGTCACTGAAATGTGTTTCCACGAACCACTTATTTATTTTTGCATGTTAACTTAACCTGCATCTTATCTTATCTTATCTTCTTATCCATCCTAACGTACTAACCCTGGCTGCGAACGTCTGTTATCATTTGATGGAGGAAAAGATTTTACCTTCTTTGGCTCTTTTCTTAAAATCTCTGACTTCAATAGCGCCACCTCGGCTTCCGTCTGAAACATCAACCGTGAATTAGATCGACATATTCTGTGGAGCGGATGATGGTGATGATGAGGACGAGCCCACTCACCGATGAGGCCCGACTCCACAGCTCTGTCGAAGTAGTAGGAGAAGGCATAGAACACGCTGCTGCCCTTCACCTCATAGGGCTGGTGGACCTTTCCTTTGATGACCCTCATCACCTCGTAGTAGCACAGCTTGTAGCCCGCGTAGCCTGAAGAGACAGGGACGGACGTAGTCAGGAGAAGGACAGGGGATCAGTGAGCTGCTGGATGGGACGCAATGGGAAAAGCTCGGTGCCTCACTCTGAGGTCAGCCAGGGACTGAGGCCGGGGCCCGGGGCCTCGCCGGGTGATACCCAAGGGAAACCCCAGAGGTTTGACACCAGTTCCCAGCTATGGTTAGCTCAGCTTGTACCGGCGAGAACCATGTGCTGACAAGAACAGCGGCTCAACCTGCCCTGCTGGGCCGTCTATTTTTAACCACATAATTGTGAGCGGTTGAGATCAAGCCACACACACACACACACACAGACACACACACACACACACACAAAATAGCACTCCCAGCATCTTTTGGCTACTTGGCTGTGGTATGGGAGTGACTGCCTTATTTGTGTAGTTAACTGACAGTTTTGTTTTTGTCTAAATACAAGGTTGACTGCAGTATAATTGTTCATGAGGGACGACAGATAGGGAGGACGACAAAACATGTGTTTGGCCTGATGTCGACAGAGACGGCAGCGGATGAATGCTCTCATGTGACCCGGCGTCTGCACACTGCTGCGGGCCAGAAACACGTGTATCACTGGGAAGACTAAAACCTCAAGAGCGCTTTTATCTCACCGTCTGGAATCCCGCTAACTTTGTAGGTGGTTCCTCCAAAGGTTACGTCCTCTCTGAACTTTTTGGGGAGGCAGGAGCTGGTGAAGATTTTCCATTCTAGACCTGGTTGACGAAAAGAAAAATTAAAAAAAGTGAGCATGTCATCTGACTGCCATGGTGGAAGCGACAGAAAAGCTTTCATGGCAAATGGACAGGTGATGCTCATCGTACCATCAGCCCCCAGTGCACCCAGAGTGGCCAGCCGAGCTGCGTACAGCCCGTTTCCAAGGTAACTGTGGGATGGTGACAGACAGGTTGAGAGATGTTTATGTCTCAGCTGAGTTCAGCAGAACGTTCAGTGGTTCGTTACCTGTGTGTGTACAGTTGGTATGTGTGGTCGAACAGGTTGAATCTGGCGATGTAACTCTGGGGAGCCGACTGGATGGTTTTCTGTCGGGACAGACGACGGATCTTAGTGCTGCTTGGTGACGACGTTTGAAGAAAAAAAAAACCAAACATCTGACAGCAGATGTTTACCCTTGACTTGGGAAGGAATGTGATCTGTGTGGAGCCTCCACCCAAATCCAGGATCCCCACTGTCCTCTTGGTGTTGGAGTACAGGTGACCTACAGCGGGGAACGTCACAAAGTCCTTTATAAGAAGCTGTCAGTCAACCGTGCTACGTCACATGATGTCACTGCCCTGAAGGAGGCGGTGCTTTTCGGTTTAACTTGGTCATAAATGTGATGGGACTTTGCCTATCTGAAGCAGTGATTCAGGCTCGTGGCCTCAGACAGGAGACGGGAGTCTTCAGCTGCAGGGCAGCGTGTGTGTACTCTGGTGCCTCAAATATGAGCCTCCTGACCGCCAACACCAACACAGCAAAACACAAGCAATGTCTTACCTGTGAGGAAGTTCACCGTGACCCAGGCGAGGACTCCTGGAGCAGCATGAGAGAAAAGGTGTGCGTCAGTCAACGGTGATTACACATCGTCTGCTGTGTTTACACACTCAGGACAGTTGAGTCGCACGGAATAAACACTGAACTGCAGATAAACCCAGGTGATTATGATGATCACAGTTATTAGGACGACGAATGACACACACTTTATGACATGATGGAACAGGGTGAGTGTTGGTGAAATTAATGAAGAAATGACTGGGTGTGGGGCAGCTCATTCCAGAGTTTGTTTGTCCCGACATGAAGAAATACACATTCTTGTTTCATACGCATGCAGGGAGCAGGACGTCGCATCTGTGAGTTACCTTCATTTGTCCCATTCATGATGGTAACGCTGTTGTCTGGCACAAAGAACGGGGACTCGTCAAACACACGTCGCACCTACGGCAACACACAGTACAACTATTCACCAGCTGTGTGTTACAATCATGCAGCAGTGCCGTGCTGTCATGTCCGGCCGCCAGCAGACGTGCTTGCGTCTGTGTTTTAGAGTGACAGATAAAGCAAAAACGTGTCTGGAACAGTAGCCTGGATTTTATGCTGCAAATGACAAATATGGTTACGCCACACAACCTCACAACAGCTGTGTTCTGAAACACATCGCCACGGAATGGGCAGATTTGCTCCCGTTTTGTTCAGTGACACTTGTAAGCACTTAGTGGTTTGTCAAGCTGCTCCTTGGTGGAGCAGATGGGGTTTGTGCCAAACTGTCTGAGGGCAGAGAGGGAAACGGGCCTCACCTCCTTCAGCAGAGCGTTGGCCTTGTCCTCAGGAAGCAGACGCAGACCCGCTGTGGCCTTCAGAACCACCGGGGTCCTCTGCCAGTCCTCCTCTGGCACCGTCTTCTTGGCAATCTTCAGCAACTGCCTGACGGTGTTGCCTCCCTGCAGAGGATGGAGAACAGACCGTTTCCTTCAGCTAAGGTGGGTGAGCAGAAGACAGAAGTGGGCAGCGATGGCAACATCCGCAGGAGGTAATCACACATTGATCACATGAAAATCCCACTGCTACTTCACACATACCTCCTCAGGATTGTCTTTGTACGCAGAGAGTCCAGGCTTCACTGCGTGGTACATTTCATTGTCCAGAACTGGCAGCTCAACTGAAATGAAGAGGAAGAAGAAAGACGAAGAGGAAGAAGAGAACTTTATCATCGTTTCAGAAAACAGACATGCATTCATTTGCTGTTCTTCTGCAGCCGGCGATATTCACACTGGAACACTTCACCTACATTCTGAATGGGTTTTAGAGGTTTTACTGCCTACACAGCTGAGTCAAAGCGGCTAATTAAAAGTCCACCTCAGCTACTTTTAGAGGCTGGATCAGCTGCAGGCTCACACCACAGAGGAGGATGACCTAACAGGAGCAGACAATGGGAGCCTGCAACATGTGTGCAAAGCGCGCGCACACACACACACACACACGCACACAGAGCAGCAGTTACCCGGGTCTTTCTGGATGAATTTATAGATGTGGATCCTCGTGCCGGTGCTTCCTGCGTCAAACATGACCCCGAAGAAAACCCGGCTCATGTTGACGGGGTGATGCAGCTCAGGCGTGTTGTGGGGCTCGGGCTCCGGGTGCAGAGCCTCCGGGATGACTGCGGGTGGCGGGTGCAGGACGTCGGGGATGTGCTGGTGGTGGTAGGTCGGCACGCGGGGATGTGGGGCTGCGGGAGCCGGGTTGGAAACCTCAGGCAGGAGGTTTTCCGTGTTGGCGGAGTGCTCCCGGTAGCGGTAAAAGTGGGGGATGTAGCGGTGGTGTCGGTAGTAAGTCCCCTCCGCCAAGGGGCCCGCGGCCAGGAGCCACAGGAGCAGAGAGAGGAGCGGAACCATGGCTGTCAGAGCACCGGCTGAAGGCAGAGGACGCTGGATGGAGGAGGATGCTGGAGGAGGAAGGTCGTCGCAGGTTGACAGCGGCCCCGAAGACACACACTGGATGTGAAGCACTCAGGACTGTCCGGCCATCTGTTTACACTATATAAAGACATAAGGGCTTGGCAAGGGGCCACACCGACTGCAGCATCCACCAATCCTGGGACGGTCCATCCCTTCTCCATCAGGAGTCCCCCTCCTGGGAGCTGAGCTGGAGACTACCTGCCTGCCTGCCTTTTTTTTTTTTAGAAGGAGGAGGAGGATTATTTTTGGCCATGTTTTCCCCTCCTCATCTTTACTGGGTATTGTGGTGCCCTCAGGAAAAGGAGAAAGGGGTTGGACTCATAAAGAAGTCCAAATGAATGGCCCCTGTTGAGGGAGAGAGAGAGAGACAGAGAGAGAGAGAGAGAGAGATCATTTTCTGACTCACTCGTTTTATGGGTGTGTTTAAATCCCTCTCAGAAACTTGACTCACGCGTCTCAAGTTCTGATTTGGCTTCTGCTTAAATTAGGTTTCGTGTGTTAGATGTTATTTTTTCTTAAATTAAAATGTAAAAAGCCTGACTGAGGTCTATAAGGCATTTGAAGACTTTATGCAAATTTGTTTTGGAGCATTGGTGGGATTTAAAAAAAGGGCATAGAGGTGATTTTTAAATTAAAAATGAAGCGCAGCAATACAAGTGTGATGTTGTGTGTATTGTAAATTATTCATTTAAAAATATGTAAAAGATTGGACTTGCTTGCAGAATCCTTTTAAAATGCATTTCCTGCTAAATCATGTTCATGGGTTGTAATGGCTCGTGCATGTTTATCTTTAAAAATACTCAGGTTCCCCCTCATGATCCTGCAGCACCACATCTACCACATCAAATCTACGGCAGCACTTTTTGCCAAGCTTCAAATATGCAGAGTTGGGATGAAAGTTGAAAGAATGTGGGCAATCATCTGACTCCCACTCATCCCAGTGTTAATCACAGGCTTCCCAAAGGGCAACGTTTTTTGTGCAGAAAGGTACAAGAAAATGCAAGTATGCAGTTTAGTTTGGCACAAACCAAATTATATATGTATCAGCTAATGCTGTCCTATGTAATCTTCACTAGTTACAGGCTCTACTGCCGTTGAAGTGAGAGGCACAGACGAGGAGGGAGATTTTCTCTTGTGTGATATCAACGGCAGGCACTGGCAGTCGAGCAGTGGAGGCATTCCTGGGGAACTGACCCTGTCCCAACCCTGACTTAACATGTGCTTACTGCTTCACCTCAGAGGGTGATGGACATTATCGGGAAAACCAGCCGAGAGGGTAAGGGAAGGCCAGAGGTTCTGTAGATGGGCACAAGAGTGCAGGAAGTCCACCGAGAGGACAATGTGTGGAGGGCGGCGCTTGGCACCCACTCTCCCCATCGTGCCATTCCCCTCAGGACACTCAACTCTGCAAAGCACTGTTCCAACGCTGTAATTTGGACTAAAAATATTGGGCTTACTTTCCTTCTTCCTTTTTTCTAAATACTGTGGCTACTTTTTCAATCCTGTGGTTCACCACAATGGTCATTCACTCCTATCAAAGTGTACATGTGCAGGACCTCTTACCCACTTGTACCCACGGAAATCATGGTCGCATGTTAACAGCGTGCTAATGTGACCAATAAAACCTGAGTCAGAATTTCTTGATAGAAACGTAGAAGGAGTGATGTCTGTTCATTCCAAAATCATTCATACTGTAAATGCTCAACCAGAATCCACCTTTGGCATTTATTAACACACACCAACACATTATAACATGATGTGATAGCTGCTGCCTTATATTGATTAAATGATGATCACTAAAGAAGATGCTAGATAAGTTTAATTAGTAATCTTTTGTCTGTAATAACATACAGGAAACAAAATCACATACAGTATGTTCAGTGCAATAATTTACAATACTTACAATAAAAAAGATCAAGAATAGATATATATGTCAACACCTCAAAGTTATGCAAAAAGAAATTTTTATATACAATTTATATATACATACATACATACTGTATATACACACACACACACATATGTGTATATATACATATATATGTACACATATGTGTGTATATATGCATATATACACACACACATATATATATATATATACACACACACACACACACACACATACATATATACATATATATATATACACATATATGTACTGCATGCAAAAATAAAAATGCATACGTTGCCGAATCATGTTAGGGTGTCTTGTAAAAGAACGAGGTGCCTGCCTGTGGCATGACACTGCACATTACGATGTTTTAAAGGCGAGGTGGGTTCAATACAAGGTTTGGTATTTTGTTTCAAGTTAACTGAAACCGTAAAGCATGAAAAGGGACCCCAGCTTTGTAATCTACAAAGAGCAATATATCATTAATATGCTGCAATGTTACCCTCAGGAATGCCGTGTTTGTGGGTGTCCTACCCCACAGGTCCATTGAAGAGACCCAAACCTTGTCATTACAATTCCTATGATAATGACAGCTTAGAAACGCTGAGGGTTATTTCAGTTTTCTCTCCTTACTGTCATAGTAATTACCTTTAAATTTAGTCTTCAAACTCTGCTCATGATGCCAGAGCAGAGAGAAACCCTATATGATTCCATTTACAGTAGCTACACCCAACACTTTTGCGATATCTGGTTGGATGTTAGATGAATAATCTTCAGTGACGCTTTCAGTCTCCAGCAGGAAGCTGAACGAGATGATGGGGAGAACTCAGCGGTTTGGAGTCTGAATTATGACCTGTACTAACTGAACATTGTTTGATTGTTTGGTTTGGATACCTATCTGCGAAGATGTAAGCCAACTGTGTTTACATAGATTTTGGTTGGGTGGTTGGTCTTACCATAATTCCAGCAACAAAAACAGAAGTGGGGAATGGCAACGAGAAACATAGGTCTTTTCAGGGCAACATGGACATGATTGCCGACAGGAAGCGTGTGGGAGGAGATCACGTGCAAACCCGATCCAGTTTGATGGCGCTCAGCATGGAAAGGACAGACACACGGACAAACTGCAACAGTCCAGGTGGTTGCTGAGCATCTATTCCCATTGAACACGGAGAAGACTCCCACTGGTCAAGCAACCGTTTGCCAGAAATTACATATCAATGGAAAATGATCAACCCATAGGTTTGTGAAAATAATGTGTTTGCAAATAATGTGTTTGCACTATATGGAAATCATGGGATCTTTTGCCTCAAGTATCACATGGTGATGGCCAACGTCTAGTTTTTGGCATTCACCGATTCTGCACTTTTCTATTTTGTTATCAGTTATAGTATAAACATATTATTATTGTCCACATATACACATTGGTGTGTTAAAATTAAAATGAATAACAGTATATTACATTGTTAAAATTGACATATCTTTATTTAATGACATGACATTTGTTTTTGCTTCACAGTGAATCAGCAAAGAATCACAAAGGTATAATAATATGCCGATAATGGTCACCTATGTAAATAACCGGGGCACCTGCTGATTGAATGCACATGCGAGAATTTGACCAACACAAATAAAATATCAAGTAAAACAAATGCACCCGGTGTCAAATATACACACATCGGTCTCATGTAGCAGAGAGATGCGACCTGCTTCAGCGTCGCCATGGCAACAGCATTACAAAGTCAGTAGGTTTCACCGTGCCGTGTCACTGACTCCACTGACAGTCCAGTGACACGTCCCCGGACTGCTTTCCGCTTACATGCGCCACTTAGTTCGGGAAGATGCCGAAGAAGAAAGTTGTCAAGGTAAAGAGGGCGAAAACTAGGTAAGTACACACATCTCCGCACTATCTACCTACACACACGTTGACCCCAACCGTGGTAATTTGTCAAAGCAAAGGGAAAAGAGACGGCAAACAGGAGTCAAAGCCGGACAAGGAGGCGGACATCGAGAGGGCAAAAGCTAACGCTGCGTTGTGGGAGCAGAGGTTAAAGGTCAGCGACCAGTCTCTCGTTCAGTATCGCGAGACTTGTCGCAGTTTGGCACGCACCAACGACGAGCTCACTAACAATCTGTACCGCGCGGAGAAGGACGGCATCGACATAAGCGGCTTCTTGAGAAGTCAGAATGCCGAGAAGGACGAGAAGGTAATAGGATGTGTCAGTCGGTGTGCGTTCAATGATAAACTTTTTTTTCCCCATTTTAACAGATAAACATTCTACAGAAAGCCCTCAAAAGTCAAGAGGCTTTGGCACGTGAACAGCAGAACAAACTGGTGAGTTTATGTCACGAAACACACAAGCTAGCTAGTTAGCTGCAAAAAATGAAACTGATAATAAAAAAAGCTGATTAGCATCTTAAAAACGAATAATGATGAAAGTATAACAGCTGGTTAGCTGTTAGCATCTGAAAAAAAAGGGACTGGGCTGTGTTTGGGTGTAATTATGTTGACGTTCATTATGTAGGAAAACAACAAATAACAATAAAAAAAAAAACACTCAACACGTGTTATTTTAGACTTGTGGTGGCCATGGGAAAAAAACGGCATATTTTGTCCCAGTGCTTGGTCAGGAAAAGGCAGCGCCACAGCCGGTCCTCATGTGTTCACCATAAATCCCTATCGTGACAATATACACACTTTACAATACCAGCCTCACGTTACGTAACATGCACCAAAGGAAATTTCATTCCCTCTGTTGTGTTCAGTTACCAAACCATCAAACTTGACATGACTTTTCAACTGGCTTTGCAGGACGTGAAAGCAAAGTGTTTACTCGTCACATTTTGCCAGCAGCTGTTTTTCATCTTGCAGCTCTTACTTCATGCTGCTAAAATGGAGTTCAATAAGCTTCTGAGGATGAAAAAACATTAATGGTCTGGACGTACATAAAACATGTCTATTTTAGACATGTATGCAACTGTCATGTGTTAGAAATAAAATATTGTCCATTGTGGTTGTCTCCTAAGATGTGATTTCAAGACATGCTGTGTTCAGACTTTTTGTCATCGGGAGGTGATAAATATCTCATCTGAAGAATTCACTTAGCTGGTGGAAAGTAGTGCATCATTTGGGGAGAGTGGTCGCTTTTGTCTCAAGAGTTAGACGTGATAAAACCACCCTGAACCCTCACAGTTGCAACACAAGAGCATTTCAGGTCATGGATCGTCATGTGTTCACCATTTTTCCTGACTCTGGTCTGCCTTCTCTGCTTATGCTCCATATGCTAAACTCATCCCTCCCTCTTAGTCGTTTGAAATCCCAAACTAATTATCTGTCCTCGACTTCCTGTTTTACCTGATGTGCTTTTTTTTGTATGTAGTGTTTTTGGTCTTGTGTTTTAGTCTTTTGTTGTGTTTTCTGAGTATTACTGCACTGAGGTACTCATGAGGTTTTTCTTTTTAGCCAGACTACCGGTAATCGTAGTTTAGGTTAATTTGCAACAAATTATACGACATGTGGAATCTGGGCGGGAAAAAAGATTTTTTTTTCCCCCAACTTTCATACTGTTGTATTCATTTAATGGGAATGTGTCACCTCTCAGTCACAATTTGAGCTCAACGAATGCCGACGTAATCTGTTTCCACAGGTTGAAGATTACACGCATCAGATCAATGAGATGAAGGAACTGTTTAGAAAGAAGTCCAGTGACTTTGACATGATACAAGATGGAATGAAGAAAATCCAGGACTTTGAGTCAAGGAGAACCGAGATGGAACAGGAGCTCAGGGATGTGAGTCAAATGCTTCCACTGGTTATGACTGTGTCAGGGTGCCGAGTCACGTTGAAGTAACCTCCATCTGTGTCTCCTGTAGATCCGAAGACGGATGGATGTCGCTGCGAAGGAGCACAGGGAAAACCTCAACGAGATGGAGTACAGATTCTTCAAAGAAAAGGTCGTTGGGCAAAAGACAGTTACATAAAAGTGGTTCTACACAATCAAACTAATGACGAATGACAAAATAAAATGAAGACAGTAGATGGATTTTTTTTTCTTTCAATGTCTCGGATGGATTGTCAAATGTCACTTTCAGAGCTCAGAAGCCTTCACATTACAGGATTTGTTCTTAAAACAGAATATACAATGAGCCACATGTGTCCTCTGCAGCTCCAAACCACCCACGACCCGTTTTACACCTGATGTAAGTGGTAAAACCACAATGTAAGAATGGTCAAGTCAGAAACAACCAAACTTGAATGAGCCGAAGGTTTCTCACCTGCAACAGGTGAAGGACCTACTTTGAATAGATTCCTCCTTCTGATCGGGGAAAGTAACACGGACGCTGAGAAAGACCTGATGAGGAACAGTGTCCGTCTGGACGAAAACAGGGCTGATATCGTCTTGGCTGGAACAGTATGTGAGACTTGGAAATGTCCCCACAGGCCCGGCTCGAGAAGGAAGCAGAGCAGACGATAGCTCTGGTGGTGCAGAGAGCCCACAGTGAAGCGGTTGTGTGAGTGTTTCCACTGTCCCTTTACATTCTAACTTTACTCATCAAACTGTGCCATTGTGTACTCAGAACAGCCGGGGAAAAAGTATGTACATAACTATGTGTATTTAGAAGCTGTGTTATTTTCTAGTTCTTGGTGTTTACGATAGCGTGCGTCACCGAAGCCAACAATCACATCCCCAGAGTGTGAGGCTGTAACACGTTGTGTACATCTGACCTCTGACAGATCACAAAACATCAACATTAGTACTGGTGTGGTCCCAGTTTGGTGTCGGCATCAGTTAACGCTTCACTTTTAGAACACTACTGTTCATTTATTAGGAAAGATAACTCTCCTCCCTTTCACTTACAGCGTTCTCCATCTTCACTACTAAGTACTGTATTCTTGGAATATTTCATTGCTGATAGATTTCTCTGTGGTTCACCTTTTTGACTTTGACTATTTAGGCAGCTGGACGATGCTTCGCGCTCTGTGTTCAAGGAGAACGTCTGTCTCGGTGAAACGCTCAAGTATCACATGAAGGAGGCAGAAGACCTGCAGAAACTAACAACATCGCTGGCGAAAGAAAACGCCTCCTTGGTGCTGGACAAGGTATGTTTGAGGCGTAGGACAGTAAACAGCAGGGTTACTATAATACTCTTGGATGGAAGCCATTCATCCTTAGTCCGTTTCAATCATTGCAGTCATGAATCACACGGTTCAGGTGGTTTCCCTTGTTTTGTTTACCTTTGCTACCCGTGTGTATTTTGCTTGTGCCCCCCCATCCCATCCCATCCCATCTCACCACTACCCAGCCTCTCAGTGGTTGTGGTGAGTTTCCACTAATGTATGAGCTCAAATTCAGTGGCGTCTCCCTCGCGGGGGCCTGGCACTGTTCCTGTAAGACAAATAAATGTCAGTTGCATGAATCTTACCTGATGATGACAGTAAATCGAGGGAGTGAATCCACCTTTATTGAACGTTTAGCCACTCACTCAGCAGCGCAGGCTGGGACACAATTCTTTATCTGTTCTGTCGACTGACATAATAAATGTTCTCCTGTGAGACTGGTGTCAATCATTTGACTGCGTTGGTCTGTTTATCCAGAACACACTTGAGATGTTGGCAAAGAAGAATGCAGCTCAGATGGAGGTCCAAAAGGAGGAGCTGTCTAAACTCAAGGTCAAGGTAGCATCGCTGGAGCGGGCTCAGAAGCTAAAAGCTGAGGAGCCCGAACCTTCTGGGGAGAAGACCCTGGTCAGCAACCAACCCAGCCCGGTCGACGTTCACAGGCTTCAGAGAGCGCTCGCCGTGCGAGAGAAAGAGCTGGGAACCATGAAGCGCCTAGCGAGCAGCATTGTCGAGCAGCGTACAGAGCTGGAGCAGTTCTTCCATGAGGCGCTGGCTCAGGTGAAGCAGGAGATCGTGGCCAGCAGGGCGCAACAGAGGAAGGAGGCGCTGCAGGCTTATCGGTGGAGGCTGAAGGAGGCCACGGCAGGAAAGATCACGTTCCCGCCCATCCACAACTTCCATAAAAGCGCCCACAGTACCAACTCTGTCCACGCAGACATGGAGGTTGCCTCGACATGGTCGGTCCTCCTCCCAACTTTACCGGGATGTCAATGGTGATTCAGACGGGTTCTGCTCTCATCCAACCTGTGTTTTTAGGACGCATCAACCAGGCAGTAATGTAGAAATTTCCGATCTCACTTGGGAGCAGAAGGAACAAGTGCTTCGACTTCTGTTTGCTAAAATGAACAGACAAGTGACAAGGTAATGAAACGGCTCCAGTTGACATGCTCTTCACTTATTCGTCACTCGTTACCCTCCTCCTCGATGAGACAACCCAGGTCCATGTGTAATCTGCAAAATAAGCCTGTAGATCAATTAAAGAACAAAGTGCAGTGACACCAAGTCGTACTTCGGGCTGAACTCGTAGTGACGCCTCCCTCTTTTTAATGTTTTAAACAGCCATTCTCCCAGAGAGGATACCATAAAACATCAGTTAGGTTTCAAACAATTTTCTTTTCCATACAGCTGCTTAAAAAGACTGAAGAAAGAGTCTGGGCACAATAGTAAAAATAGGCACGGCCGCAGAGTCGTGTGCTTGGAAACAAACATCTGGTCACGTCGATGTGCCTTCAGCCCATTGGCCCCTCTTCACGGGTTTATTTTGTTCTTTGAACCCTGTGGTCAGAACGCAGCTGGTAACGTGATTTCAGAGAGGACTGTGTAGGGGATCTGGATGTATGGGGGGCTGGCAGGAGGAGATGGACGTTCTTATTAACGGTGGTCTGGCAGCGTTCATGTCGTCAACCTCTCAGTGAAAGGCTCAAACGTGTCTGCGAGGTTCTGTTTCCAACTATGCGTTTTCCTCACAGGACGTCTCTGGCGTTGTCGTCCTCTGCGAAGAACATGACTGAACGTGATGCTGCTGGGTAAGATGAGAACAAACGTATCGTTCCCGTTGTCTCTGTTCATCCCGACAAACAGCAGCTGTGAGAACATGTGATTTATCATTTATCATCTGACATAATGCATACTGACGACTGTCTTCCAGAATTAGAGACGAGCTCTCCGCAGCGACGTTTGTAACCCAGGCAGCTGAGGTGGTTGTGTCCTCGAACCCCAACAGTCGGACGAATATACACACCACCTGACCCCTGTGTGACCTCGACATTACACATCTCGCCCTGGATTGTTCTCCACCGCTCTCCCTCTGTACTTCAGTAGAGTGTTAATCCTAAGTATAGAAGAACACACCAGTGTATGTATTTATGGTTCCATTCATGAATGTTGTTTGAATTCGGTCAGTCCAGGTCCAAATGTTGTGACAAACTACACTATGAGAATATTAATAGCAGAATCAGCCTCCTCTGAAGGATGGGGAGTCAGTAGGACACTGCTGAGAGTCCATGTTCATATATTAAAGGAGAGTCTGTGGACCACACCAGTAAATACATCAGTTACAATGCTGGTGTTTGCCGGGGTGGGGGGGGTGGTGTTAAATGGCTGAGCACAGGTTGTTTGCATAGATGTTACTGCTGTGGATTTACATTTAAACATCACAATTCGTATTAACACGTGTTTGTGTCTGCTGAAATGGACATTTAGCGGTGGTGTTTAGCGTCCCATGGTTGGCATGGTAACAGCAGGACTTTTCAAGGTGGCGTCTTCAGCTTTCCACTGAGACGTTACAGTTTTGATCTGTGTGTAGAACTGGACGCCCTGGAGAAATTAAAAAAATACATGTAAACGCTTCTATTCATTTAGAAGAGGATGAAGATGGTGTGTTGGTTTGATTTCATACTTGTTTTCCATAGAAGTTCATGTCTCCTCGGAAGGATCCTCTTGATCCAGTGAAGGAAAACATGGGCAGTGGAACAGGGATGGGAACGTTGACTCCAACCTGTGGCAAACAAGCCATTTGTCTTAAGCTCTGTAAAACAATTCACTAAATACCTGATGAGATGTTTGAAACAGAAAAACACAAACTTAAATGATAGACATTTATATATAGTCCTGAAAGCACAACATGCGTTTATGAAAGGGAAGAAAAGCTAAGCATTGTTATGAGGGCGACGCAGACATGGTGCAGTTGGTTTAGAATTTCTGAAATGGTGGGAATGGGTTTGGATACCAAAGCCTTTTGGCGAAGGTGCTGAGAGTGGGGAAGAAAAAAAAAAAAAGAAAAGTAGATGTTTGTTGCATGGAGGTTTGGAGAGGAGTACAGCACATGGTCTGAACAGCATTCCCCGACATGTGAACAGCAAACACAGGGCATAACTAGGCTCCATGGGCAAACAAACAGGCTGAGCGCTGGACATATTTATGCTTAAATGAGGAATATTACCCTCGGAATCCCCCCCTGCCCCCTCCCATCTCCAAGACTGGAAACTTGTATATCTATTATATATCTATGTCCCCCTGTTTGGACATATTTGCAAATGCTATTTGTACTCTTGACGGGTGGGGAAGAGGCGGAAAGGAGGTTTGTGAACGTGTGTAATTTTGGTCAGGGGCAAACAAGGCTATACTTGACATGGAAAATCATTTTTGAACAAAAAATGAGATGTGTTCCCTGCTGAGACATGACAGAGGGATGTGAATGTCTCCTTTCTCCCAAAACAGAGGAACACATTTGCAGGCTGCGCTCACCTGGCCCACGTCCACCTCGTGAGTGTATTTACGTGCAGTGGCGCCATTTGTAGTAAAGATAGCTGTGCCGTTGCCATAGGGATTTCTGTTGACTAAACCGATGGCGTCGTCCAGGGTGTCTGCCTCGAGAACAACCAGCACGGGTCCAAAGATCTCCTCAGTGTAGCACTTCATGTCAGCCTGCAAGAACAGAAAGAGGTGAAACATCTGTGACAGGAGCTCATACATTTGAAGGTTTGTTTTAAAAAAAAACAAACATACTTTGACATGGCCGATGATGGTGGGACCCACAAAGTTGCCGTTTTCATAGCCCTTAACTTTAATGTCTCTGCCGTCCAAGAGAACCTTGGCACCCTCGTCCACGCCGCTCTGGATCAGACTGCAGACTCGCTCCTTGGCCTGAGGAGAAATCAGAGGCCCCACATCTGCACCAGGTTGGTCTCCTAGCAGGGGCCCCCCCCCAGAAAAATAACCAGCTATAAGGTTACATAGACAGGATGCGGGGGCAATCGAAGGGCACTGACATGCTTATAGTTCGTCTGCCAACATACAGAAACCAGAACGAGGGGCACGGACAGGCTCTGCCTCAGAAATGGATACTTGAGGGTTTCCTGTGCGCGACGCGGCCCGTGTCAGTGCAATCAGGGAGACTCATACTTCACTTCACCTCACATCAACTCCCATTCTAAGTGGAAGTGATGGTCTGAACCGCAATTTAGGTCTGTGCCACAGACTGGCAGCACAGCTGACTCTACAAGCCCCCTTTTCCAGCTGACTCAATGCAAAGTTACAGCAGTCAAAGCCCAAACGTGCGGTTGGTGCAGTGTGGGTGGCCACAGGACAGCTCAGCTAAAAGGCCCTTAGGGGAAACGGGGATGTGGGGAGACAGGTGAAGGCCGCGACGTGGGTACCTGCGTTCACACGCAACGACTTGGCACGTTCCACCAGCTCTGGCAGCCAGCTCTGGGCCTCCCCCACCAGGATGGCTGTGGACAGGGCCATGCAGCGCTGTCCGGCTGCCCCGAACGCCGCACCGATAAGCTGGTTCAGAGTGTTCTCTTTGTTGGCATCGGGCATCACCACACCATGGTTTTTGGCTCCCTGCAACACCAGAGTGGTTTGATGTGATTTGATGATTCAAGTTAAATGATCAGTAAAACTCCTCAGCCGGAGGCGGCACCGCTGCTGGAATCTGCTGGACACTGCCGCCACCTTGTGGCCATTTTCAGGCACTAGTCCTGTTTGTCTTCGTGTGATACTCACCATGTTGGACTGAACCCTCTTTCCATTTTTAGAGCCTCTCTCGTAAATATACTCCCCCGCCTGATTGGATCCAACAAAGCTGACGGCCTTGATGGCCGGATGGTCACAGATGAAATTCACAGCTGCACCAGAAGTAAACGGAAAAAGAAATCAAGTTGCATAAAAATGTCCCGACATCAGAAGAGTGACATTTTTCTAAACAGATTTTCTGGCCCCACAGTCTCTGTGCTGCTTCAAACCGTCGATGTCCACCTCTCACCGTCGTGTTGGCCGTGAATGATGTTGAGCGTTCCGTCCGGGGCGCCGGCGTCCTGCAGCATCTTTGCCAGCAGCATGGTGCAGCCCGGCACCCGCTCGGACGGTTTCAGGAGGTACGTGTTGCCACACACCATGCCCATGGGGAACATCCACAGGGGAATCATGGCGGGGAAGTTGAAGGGGGCGATGCCCGCACACACCCCCAGGGGCAGGCGGTAGGTGTAGGTGTCCATGTCCTTGGTGATGGAGGGCAGAGTCTCCCCGAGCATCAGGGAGGTGATGCTGCAGGCGTGCTCCACCACCTCTGCAAGGTAATAATTACAGGTACGTCAGGCTGATGAACGAACAGCACGTCATTTCATTAACTGATAGTTTCTGCCATGATGATTAAAAGTTGACGAGCTACAACTCTCTGATGGTGACATCAAGGAGTAAGAAGTATGAAGACTGAAGGATCTAACTGCTCTCCAGCACCAAGTAAATCTGGAGCGCCACTCTGCACTGTCAATGGAACTTTGACTTGGATCAATTATTTGATTTGATTCAAGGCAGTGTTGCTGCAGACCATGTGCACCTGTTCATGTAAACGTTACTGTGTGATGTCCATGAGGGTGCAGTGGTCAACACTGACCGTCTGACAAGAGTTCTCCAGGCAGTGGGGGAGTTTCACCAGCAACTACAATTTAACTGCATGTGAAGATAACGATGATAAAAATGGGTTGATCTCTAGAGAACAGAACAATGGTTGTCTGACAGCATATTAACACTAGTGTCAAAACAACAACAATATGACGCAAATTATTTATGCACGTTGAATATTTAATTCACACTATTTGTTTTTTCCTTTCTTGAAAATGTAACCCCCACCTCATGTGTCTTTGTGCATCTTTCTGGTGTCACGTGGGTTTGAAGATTAACTTATACGAATTGTTCAACAAGACCTGACCAGGGTCCAAACTGCAGTCATCACATATAAGTACTAGTACTAGTACTAACCACTGGGGTCCTGGACAGTTACGTGACGTGTAATGACGTTATTTTGATCATTTGTGTGAAAAGGGGACTAATAGGTTTTCTCATCGATTACATCGATCCATTTTTCTTTGAGGGTTTGTGTCACTGAAGTGGTGTATTGTTTTTTTCATGGGGGTCCGACTCCCTGACGGCGCCCCCTGGTCGGGTGCACTGCAGACAATCAGTGTTGTGACACTTGGAGTGAGACCTTTGTTCTAGTGAAATACACCAAACTAGAATAACTCATTAACCATCAGTGACACACACACACACACACACACACACACAGGTCCGAACGTTTACTTATTTATTGCCCTTTGTGAAGGTATACGAGTGTGTATGTGTGTGTGAGAGAGAGAGAGAGAGAGAGACACTTACGCAATCCTCTGAACACATCCCCCTCTGCATCTGCAAGGGTCTTGCCCTGTTCCAGTGTGATGGCCTTAGCAAGTTCTTTCTAAAAAACAACAACAAAACACAATGAATCGTGTGTGTGTGTGCAGGTGTTACACAGTCAGACTGTGTGACTTAACACTCAGCGTCCAGTGTGTGTTCATTTTAGGCTGCACCTTACGCCCTCTGACCCCTCTGACTTACAATGTTCTCCTTGATAAGCTGCTGATAGCGCAGGAACACCTGCTGCCGGGTCAGGATGGACGTCTCCGACCAGGACTGGAAGGCTCTGGAGCACGAGTCGGCGGCTGCCAACATCTCATCCTGGGTGGCTTTAGGGACGCGGGCGATCACCTCGTTGGTCGCCTGCAGACGAGAGAGACACGGACACTTTCAGCCACCTGCAGGTCAGAGGTCAACACATACCAACAGGACTTTGAACAGAACCTGTGGACGTTAGAACACCACTCACAGGATTGTGGATATCCAGCCACTGCGACGTCTTGGACTCGACAAACTTGCCGTCGATGAAGAGCTTGGTGGTGGGCTGAGAATGAGACAGGTGGTATGTTTCATTAATGACCTTTGACCTCAGACCGAGCAGAAACCAGGTGCACAGATTCAACTGACCACAGAGGTGGAGGAGTAGCACGCACGGCCGACTTGAAGCGGGACCTGACACAAACAGAGGTCAGAGGTCATCACATGTACAACGTACAAATGCTGGTATTTCCATGCACTTCAATTCAACTTTATTTCTACAGCCCAACATTACAATTTACAGTCCGCACATTGCTACACCCTCTGTCCTAAACCCCCAATCAGGGTGAGGAAAAACTGTCCAAAAAACCCTTAGAACAGGGGGGAAAGAGGCAGAAACCTCAGGGAGGACCACACAGAGAGAGAGAGACCCCCCTCCCTGGAGCCAGCAGGTGACGACTGAGGAGGTCGGGATCAGATCACAGTCGTCATGTGACAATCTGATTCTGAAAGTGTGCACAGAACAACTGCAGCAGTGGTTTGATTCCCCTGCAGAGGAAAAGTTGATCCATTCTGACACACACATACAGGAGGTTTGCAGGTGTTACCTTCGTCCTCAGCGCTGATCTGAGAGCCGCTGCCGCCATGCTGGAGGTGTCAGGTGGGATTCGATCAAGCCGTCAGGTCGGAGGGATCAGGAACACTCGGCTGTCACTTCATTGAGGTGGGCGGGGCTTAGAGGAGACCCGAGGCTCGGCATTCGTCAGTATGAGAACGCCTCTAGAGAACGCGCTCTGATTGGCTAGTGTCGAGTGTACACCGACCAATCCCGGGAGGAGATATTTAGAAAGTCCCGCCTTAAACTGCTGACGGACATGTCATTGGTTAAAAGCGGACAGAGCTCTTCCGCTGTTAGGATGGAGGTTATGTAACTCAAGCTGGGTTTTTCAGTCTGTACAAACCCCAGAAACTAGCAAAAGAAGCTACATGAGAAGAAAAGAAACTCCCGGTGAAATGTACGGGATTCAAATTTAAATTTGAAAAAAAAGAAAAAAGTCCAGTCAGCCACAACAATGCATTTTTCCTTCGTTTCCCTCGCCAAGGTACAGTAACACAGTGAGTTCACCGTGTGTGTGTGTGTGTGTGTGTGTGTGTGTGAGTGAACTGGGGGCTAATCGGAACCACAAGAAGATGTGATGTGCTCAGTCATGGAGCAAAGAGTAGGTGGGAGGACTCTCAGCAGCTCATCCTATTGGCTGCTGGAGGAGCTCGTGAACTCTGGAGGAAAACAACTTCTTCCACTTTTTGAGTCCGTGTAGTTCAACAGGAGAAGAGTCATGTCTCAGCAAATCAAGGTGAAACCCCAGGAGATCCAGGTTGAGGTGATGATGATGATGATGATGATGATGTACTGACTGATGTTCCATCCTCCTGCAGCCTGTCCTCCATGGGTACTTCAGAAGCTCCTGCTCCTGGAGGGTTCGTATCGGTGAGTACCAGCACTCCTCCTCTGTAGTTGTCAAAGCCTTTGGAATGTTTGAAATGTGACAACTGAACTTTTTGTGCTTCAGCTTTTGCGCTGAAAGGCATCGAATATGAGCAGGTTCCTGTCAATCTCATCCAAGATGGAGGTCAGCAGGTATCTGAAGCAGACATGACAGACTGGATCATCTGACACCGGTGGAAGCGCCGTGATCTCAGGGGCTTTTCTTTGTGCTCCAGCTCACTGAGGAGTACAAGACCCTGAACCCCATGCGACAAGTGCCCACCGTGGAGATGGACGGAATCACCCTGTCTCAGTCAGTGAGTCCTTGTTTACAGTCCTATCTGCAAACAGACGGATGTTCCCTGTGCGTGCGTCTGTGCACGTTCCACCATGTTTTCTGTGGCCGGTTCAAAGCAGGTACAGTGAAACGCCTTTTCCTCATGTCAAGGGTACTGATTCCAGCTGTTGAAAGTTAAGAAGTTTGGGTCGATTTCTGTCAGTTAATATGAAAACAGAAACTAAAGTTTTCCTCAGGGCGACACGGTGGTGCAGTGGTTTGCACTGTCGCCTCATAGTGAGAGGGTCTTTTGTTTGATTCCTGGCATGGGGGCTCTTTTGCCTTCTCTCCCCATGTCTGTGTGGGTTCTCTCCGGGTTCTCCGGCTTCCTCCGGCTGAGGTTAACTGGTCCCTGTAAATTGTCCGTGAATGTGAATGGTCGTCTGTCCTTCATGTGGCCCTGTGATGAGCTGGTGACTCGTCCAGGTTGGACCCTGACATTCACCCGTTCACAGCCGCATCCAGAGCAAGTGGAAGATGAATGAATGAAACGTTTTCCTCTGGGTTAGTTGGGGTACACGTCAACATCCTGCCCTGCTTGAGAAATGATCTTTTTATTAGGTACATTTGGGCTCGTGGACAGAGTCAGTGTGTGTGTGTGTGTGTGACTGATGTGTTGTTCAGCTGGAGTTTGGCCTGGAAGCAGCAGCAGCAGCAGCAGCACGCCGCCAGCTTGGCAACACAAAGTACAAGTGTCCAGATACCAAGTCGCCCAGAGGAGGAGAGCTGGTCAATCAGTTCGTCTGAGGCTGCTGGTCGTGGATCTCTGTCCAAATGAAAAACGACGTGTGGCAGCCAAACCGGCTGACATGTGCCCTCACACAGCATCTTTCAGTGTGTGTGCTGCTGGAAGCTGGCTGAGTGAGGATGCTCTGGTCAGACAATTACAGCTGTGTTTTGGTTTGGAGCGTCCGGGTGTCTGCTGGCCGCCTGCGTCATCACCGACATGTCACATGACATTAGCACGTCCTCAGGTGCCAAGTCGGACCGTCGGGGAACGTTCTCTTTAACGGAATGTGTCCTGCTCACGCAGCTGGCGGTGATCCAGTACATCGATGAGACCAGGCCGGGACCTCGACTTCTACCCACAGACCCAAAGAAACGGGCCCAGGTCCGCATGATCAGCGATCTGATCGCGTCTGGGATTCAGCCTCTACAGGTGAGCTCCTCCAGTGTCATGTCGGGTGAAGATCACCGCACAGATCAGTGACCCAGCTTTGTTTCTTGGATCTTTCAGAACTTGTATGTGATCCAGAAGGTCGGAGCAGAGAAGGTGCAGTGGGCACAGCACTTCATTAACCGAGGCTTTCAAGGTTGGTTGAGGCGACGCGTCAGGTCGCTCTGAGATCCACACGTCTGACGTTTGTCTCCGCTGCAGCTCTGGAGCCCGTTCTGAAGCAAACGGCAGGGACGTACTGCGTCGGCGATGAGGTGAGAGCAGCAGACGGGGACAAGTGAGACGTCCAGAAGGTTTCTTTGATCTGACAACCTGGTTCCCTTCTAGATCTCCATGGCAGATGTTTGTCTGGTCCCACAGGTTTACAACGCAGAGAGGTGTGTGTGTGTGTGTGTGTGTGTGTGTGTGTGTGACTGCGTCCAGTGTCACGTTTACCCACATTAGTTACACCAATCCAGACTTCAACGTGTAATCCCCGCAGGTTCAAAGTGGATCTCGAGCTGTATCCGACGATCAAAAGGTTAAACGAACGTTTACTTGGGATGGAAGCGTTCTCTGTGAGCCACCCGTCCCGGCAGCCAGACACGCCCGTGGACCTGCGTGCGTAGGACGGAGGCATCATGTGACTTGGTTAAATAAAAACAGTTCGACCAGCCGCTCTTCTTCCCCTGTCCCCTGACTTTACATAAAGACCTTTGCAGTTAAAAACATTTATTAGCATTTTAGTCCAACATGACTAATGTGGAAAACATGAAAATCAGACATTTGTTATGCAAAGCGCCCGCGGGGACGTATGCATGATTATTTATCACCAGGGATCTCCACTGTGCACTTCACAGTGTCGTTGTAGAAGGTCCCGGAGCAGTCGGAGCCCCCAAACACCAGCAGCGTGCAGTGGATGTTCCCACCTTCACCCTGCTCCCGAGCGTCTGGGACGACGGAGCAGCCCACATTCACCATGCTGTGTCCAGCACGAGGCTTGGAGCACAGCGGCGCAGAGGCCAGCGAGTTCCACATGTTGGTGTCTGAGGAGAGAGTCACCGCTGCTTTGACATCAGCCAAAACTATCGGGTGTTTCTCCCCCATTTGTTGAAGAGTAGGAGCGGCTCACCGGTGTTGAAGATGTGGACGTCCTGCAGGACGCCGATGGCGCTGCAGCCGCCACTGACTAAGATCCGGTTGTCTGACACGGGGAGAGCAGCATGAAACCTGTGGAGGAGAAGGAACCGTCACGTATCTACTCGTAGGGCTGATTCAAGATGGCAGCTACGGCCTGGACCCAAGGATCTGTCCCTCTCCCTGTTTCTTTCATTCATCTGGTCGAGGCAGAAGGCCATCCACACGTAGCCTTCAATCTGCATGATGTAGCTGAACCTTTTGGCTTCTACTAATAATAAACTATTATTGAGCACCTTGCATGTAAGAACACGGTCCAAAGTGCTTGAATAAAGTAATATGAGATCCAACAAAACAACAAAACTCAAACATCAAGGCCATCAAACGTGTCCCATCGTCCTCAGAACAGGTTTTTCAATCTGTTTGACACTGAACTGTGAAACTAAAACCATAATCTAATAATCTAACCTTGTTCAGCAGCGGCTGGTGCAGACGTGTGTGATTAAAAGCCTCAGTTCTGGTGCTGATTCATGTTAAACACACAGCTGATGGCCGCATCGATGACATTTCTCAAGGTTGATTAAATCTGCACTCACCCTCGAGGCAGCGGCGGCATGTTCCCGCACTTCACAGCTGAGTACTCCATGAATCCTGCACCCAGGAAAGAAAACACATAAAAGCTCTGAACAAATCTCCTGCGAACGGACGTTCATCTTACCCAGGTCCAGAACGTGGAGGTCGTTCAGGTAAGACGCCGTTTTCCGGCCCCCAAAGATGATCAGCTTCTGGGAGAGGAGCGTGGACGAGTGTCTGGAACGTCAGTGATGGAATCGGTCACAGACAGTCGGCTCATGCTCAACGTTAATTTCCTGAGAGAGGCGCTGACCCGAAGCGCGGCAGAGGTTTGTCTCCCTCCACGATGGGTTTGTACCAGAGTTCAAACTCGGGGTTGAAGATGTAGAGAGCGTTACTGCACGACTTGTCCCCAGACGACTGGCTGGGCTGAACGCCTCCGAAGACAAACAGCTCCTTCTTGTAAAAGGCTGCCGAGTGATACGCCAACATGGGGATGTTCCCTTTCGCCTGCACGAGGGAAATGTAGGTCAAGAACCGACGTTTCCAGTGCATCAGTCACTGTGTCCAACAAACCCACAGTGACCAGCTTCCACTTCCACGTCAGAGTGCTGAGGACGAACAGCTCGCTGTAGCGCTGACCCTCCATCAGGCCGCCGTACACGTACACCGCCTTCGAGTCGGGGTCATAGGTCGCGGAGTGTCCTCTGGTACACGGCGGCACAGGTCCAGACGAGTTCATCGGGTACCAGAAGTCATTGTCTGGACAGAGGAGAGCGTCACTCTTGCAGCTGCGTCCCGTCCACTGACCACAACCAGCGGCGGCACCGACCCAACTCCAGCTTCCACAGCGAGTCCGCGCAGCAGCGTTGATCGGTGGTTTCCCCGCCGATCAGAACGGCCGTGCACGGGTCGCTGAGACACATGGTGTGGCTCCAGCGCTTCGATGGACACACTGAAACTGATCCTCGTGTCAACAACGTGCACGCTCCCACCGCGTCTGCGGCGTTGGTGCTCCTGACCTTCTCTGTCCTCGTGCTTGATCTGCGCCATCATCTCCTCCTGGCTGTTCATCCTGCACAGTCTCCTTTTCTTGGGGGTGGAGGCCTGGTCGATGTCCTCGGCCAGACGGTCCATGTCCTCCGAGCTCCACGTCAGGAGACCTTTCTTACTGATCACGGTCCCTCCGGGCGTCTTCTCCTTGGAGGTCCCAGCACAGAATCAGACAGAATTATCGTCAAATAATCCCTCACTGACACAATCACCCAGCAACAGAGAGGAAATACACGGCAAGTCGGTCTTCCACATTTCAAATGTAAAATGGCAGCAAAGTTAGATTGCAGCTGATGAATGAACAGACTGTGTCCCTGACCTCGACCTCGAGGCTTCTGAACACACATGTGAGCGTCTCACCGAAGGCCAGACTTTATTTTCCACAGCCGAATAACTGCTGTCGACTTTGTTCACCTGGATCTCTGCACAGCACACGCTGTCGCCCAGCTGTGAGCAGTTAGGAGTTACCTGTGAGGAAGGATTTTTAACCAAAAAAACCCCAAAAACATTTCAGATCAGATTTCAACAACATTAGACATTAGTTCCCATTGGGTGTACGTCACCGTTTCGTCGCCTGGAATCTGGTGTGATGTGCAGGACAGATCTGTGACGCTGCGTTGTTCTGGAAACAGACGTTTCCTGTGGACCAGCGGCGTGCTGCTGCTGAAGATGCTGCTTTTATCCTGCGGTTACAAACCACTGGTCGAACAGCGCTGCACAACATGGAATCACTCATTCTGAGACTTGGTGATGGTGTCAGCCTGAAGAAGACGCTACCTCCCCACACACAGTGAGCACAATCTTTCCATAAACTCCTCGCCTGCCGCGCACGGCCGCCGCCGTCATGATGTCGGGGCTCCAGTCCCCCTCAAAGGTCAGACACCTGAGCGCAGGACAGGTCACCGCTTTACGGTCCACTTGAAGGCGGGAACAACAGACGTCCTCACTCACCGGGTTTGAAATGTCAGAGTCCCGATGTTCTGGGCCTGAACCTCAGCACTGACCAGAACCTCCACGGAGATGCTGGTCTCACTGCACCCCCAGTCCCCCAGGCCGAAGACGACCAGCTGTTTGGGCAGAGGCAGCGGGATGTGCACGTGGAAACACCTCCGGTTGGCTTTGCTGCAGAGGTTGGGAGGTGCTCGTTGGGGAGGAGGTGGAACGGAGAGAGGAGCAGGTCTGTGAAGGCCTACCTGACGAACTGGCGAGGAGCGTCACGCAGGGACCAGAGGACGTAGAAATTCAGCCTCCCCATTGTTTCCCCGTTCAGGTTGGTGTGTGTGTGTGTGTGTGTGTGTGGCTGGAGCTGCTGGAGTTACATGTGATTGGCTGAGAGGAGCCAGGTGAGCACACAGCTGACAGGGGAGCGTCAATTAATGTGTTCAACCAGCAGGGGCGGAGCTTTGCTACGCTCGTGATTGGGGCCAACAGGTGGCACCACAGAGCCATCATGCTGGTTACCTCCACCAAAGAGGGGAGAATTTGTCCAAACACACTCCTGTGTATGTAAACATAAATAGACATTTAGATTTAGAAAGCAGCTTTAAAAAAAAAAAAAAGCTTGTTAATCCTCAAATGAGGAAAAACTGCAAATGGTCTTTGTTTCAGTTACTGATAAAATGAATTCAAACATATGAAACTGAAAATATTTGGTTTGGGGTTTTATCAGTTTACATGAAAAAACAGATTAAAAAAATCTGCCATTTTCCTTCATTTCAGGATTAACAATTTCCACTAAAGCGGCGTTCTGGAACAGGACCCTGAACACTCACAATGCTCTGAAAGATGCTGAATATAGACAAATGTTTGTTGCTGCATCAGTAAGAAAATCACCTATAAATCAATGTCAAAACTATATAAAAAAAAAAGTCTAGCATTTATCCACTGCTTAGTCCTTCAACTTTTCAAGGATGAATAAATAAAACTAGTTTTTCACAGCGTTATGTCACTGAGACATGAAGGACTGGGGGATTCTTGTCTGATCGTAATGGGCCTTTGGGGAGAAACTAAAAATAAAACCTGGTTTCATCAGCACCTCTGCAACAATTACATCAATCCCTGAACAACACCACTTAATGGCCCCACCGGGGACCTGGATCCTGGAGCGCTTTCTAATCGTGGCTCAGCAGTGAGACGGAGGCGTCTCAGGTGCAACGGACACATTCGCCTGTCAGACGGTCATTACTTTAAGAACCAACCATCAGTCACAAAGACAACAAGGGCATCTTCTTTATTGTGGAATATAAACTGTCAGGAACAAATCATCATAACTTAAAGGTACAGTACATGGACAGAGGAAGCTTTGAGGCAGTTGCTTTGCATTGATGGCGTGAGCAGCCAAATGTGACATCTTTTTTTTTTTTTTTTTTTTTAAACATGCACACAAGTGACACGGACAGAAGCAGTTTGAAATGGGACAGAACGAGGCTGCAGTCAAAGTACGTTGGACGCACAGAGAACATTCACAAACACAGAGCTTCGCTCACCTAGACGTGTGCACGAAATACATTTACGTGTGATTGAACAGCAGCAAATCAAAAGGAGGGGGTGCGAGGCAAATGTAAATATTGAATCTCTATTACATAATAAGAGCTTTATGTGATGAGGGAAGGCGTTTATCTGTGTCATAAACAGCTCACGCTGGGAATCTGTCACCGCTCGCTGTGGAACATTCTTCACTTCAGTCCTCCGCCAACACGCCAGCATCTTATTACATTGGAACTCGGATTCAGTCAAAAGGTTCAACACAGTAACAACAACAACAACAACAACGTCGTCGTCATCACACGCAACAAACGAGACGTTTGCTCAGGAGCTCGGACGGACTGAGGACAGTTTCAGACGGACGCTCGTTGACGGGGCACGTAGGCAAGGCTTCTTCAAACATGAGTCAGCGAGACAAGAGAGCAAACGATGCATTCAGAACTATCAGCGTGAGGCAACACATCCAAATAGATATTTATGTATGAATTCAAAAATAGTTCAGCCTTCTTCAGAGTACTAGTCAGAGTACACAATCATCGACGGGTGTCTCAGGCACTGTAATAAACTCTGTAGTAAAGTGTTTTGTTTCGCCACAGTGAGTAGGAGTTGTCAAACTTCAGGAGGTACGTGCCTTCACCTGGGAAATCATGGCTGCCCCCGAACACGGACAAGTGGCTGTCCTGCCGGTAAACGGGTAAAATTTCAGCCAGGTTGGAGTTGGTCTGAGTTTTGGAGCCCTTCTCCACGTCGCCATTACTGACGGGTCCTGGAGAGGAAATGACAGACAAGTCAACACACACAAGTCAGCAGGGAACCAGAAGCCGGGGCCGATCGGCAGACACCCCCCCCACCACCTTCCAGCTCTTCCTCTTCGTCTTCGTCATCACTCGACTCGCTGACGTGCACGGTGATCGACCGACTCGTGACGGGAGTCCAGTCAAAATAGACGCCGAAGCCGATGTCGTAGCCGTCGGTGGCGAACTCCCAGCACACTCTGCCGGCCTCTGGGACAGTGGGGACGTGAACGGTCATGATGTCGCCTCGGTACACCGTCACCACGCTGTCCTTCTCTGTTCGCAGCTTCGCCTTGAGCTCCTTCAGGGCGGCAGACGTCCACGTGGTCGGCGGTTTGAGGGGCGGCGTTTCAGCTGGAACAAATCCACGCTTGAATACAAGTGTCTTAACAGTGCGTCTCACTGCAGGCGGAGGGTAAACCTCCCACACGGGTCCTCACCTTTAATCTCAGCGGGGAGCGGAACGCTTCCAGAACGGTTGTTCTCCACGCTCATGTCCCCGTGGGCTCGTTCAGAGGACGCCTCTTCATTACCCTCAAATACACACACAACACTACAGATTAAACAGCAAATAATCTTTGGGATTTTACCTCCTTATTTATTAGTAACACTGCTTTCTGCCGCTAAAGAGTTTGGAAGTGTTTTCTTATGCAATGATACTCAAACTATTGATACTTCAAAGTGTGTTTTTTCTCTTTCGGTGCAGTGATCTACCTCAGCAGTCGGCCTCTTGCTGTCCTCCATGTCCGACTGGCTCTGGAGCTGGCTGAACTTCTTCGACAGGTCTGTGCTCTGGAGCCTGGAGGTGAACACAGAGTGCAGCTGGTACACAAACCACATCCGGGTGCTGCCGGTTCTCACCGATGCTCAGAGGAGTTCTCACTGCAGGTTACCTGTCCGGCTGGCTGCTGTCGCTCTGTTTGGACGTTATCCCCGGGAAGGACGAGAAGGAGAGGGATGACAGCCGCGACTGCAGCTCTGACGCTGCTTCTCCTCTCTCCATGGCTGGAAGGAGAAGACAAACAGCTGAGCTGCAGCGGCTCCCTGGGCGAAGCCCCGCCCCCCTGTGATTGACAGGCGGACGATGGCGGCTAACCTGACGCAGCTGCCTCCGATAAACCCAACAACTGCTGCTTCGCCTTCTCCCACAAAGTTCACAGGCTGGAGAGTGAAAGCAGCCAACACTAGAAGTGTTCAGGCTGTTTCACCAACCAGCTACGAAGCGCAGTTGGCTAGCAGCTGGCTAACACGTTAGCTTAGCTGGTTAGCAAAGCGAAAGAAACAACCGACATCAGACTCAAGTGAATGTTCCTCACCTCAGCCTCAGCGTGGGGATGTTCTGACCACTGGCTCAGGTTTATTTCAGTCCAACACAGGTCATGAAGGAACACGCGTCCATAGCTCTGCAATCATGTGACACGTATATTTCCTGTGAGCTGCTGCTGACGAGGAAAAAAACAGGAATTTGGAAACTTCCGTGTTTTCTTGAACGTATCAGACCAGTTTGTGTGTCTGTGTGTGTGTGAGAGAGAGGGAGATAAGTGCTGATCAACGATGCTGATCATAAACAACACTTATAGAAAAATGTCTTATTTGGTCGAGAAGGCTATAAAGGCACACCATGATAATTCTCGTGTTTTTTTTACGGAAATGGGAATTGTGATACAAAGTACAACCTCAGACTCCTCAAATCAACACAATTTTAATTGTTTTTAATATGTAATAACAGTATAAGTACACAAGCGGTCATCATATTCAGTTAGTCAATAAAAAAACAGGATCTCAAAACCCCTCATTACAAATATAAAAAGTTTGTCAGGCCTGTTGAATTTTGTACTGATTTTATTTATCATTTAAATACGCGCACCCGCTGACAATCAGTCCTCTCTCCAGGTAAAACTGCTCAAACTGACTGTCAGGTCCATGGACATACTGTCTGGTCTGCCATTGCTTTAAGATGGATTGGCCCATTTCCAAGTTACTTCCGTCTTCCTGTTCCTATAGCAACAAGAGCCACTTCCGATCCATGAGTACAGCTTGTGATCCAACCTTTCAAAATAGTCGTCAGTCAGTCAGGTTCCCTCCAGTATAAAGTAAAGGGAGCTGTGATATATACACAATAAATACGTTGATAAAAAGGTCCGAAACATCAATAAAAACACATGAATAATTTTAATTAGTGGTGGATTTAACCCTTTTTATTCTCCTTTCATGCTTTCAATAGAAATTCCAGGACCAACTGTACAAATATGTACAAGAATTATTCTTTCCCCACAAACCAGGAAATGAGCAAATCATACGTGAACACAACACGTCACACAACAACATTTATACACTTACAAAAATAACTGAGCAGGATCTTTAAGACTTTGCTTCAAGGTGTAACTCATCTGCCAACTGAAATGTGTGACAGACTGAACCATTTTTAAAAGCAGTTCTTCTGTGGAGAACACAAAACACTGATCACAGGTCAAAATAAAAAATAAAATTGGAAATTACATAAATAAAAAAAACAGACCCATCTATCATTCACTGGGCAACAAAACCTTCAAGTCCCTTCAAAGTGCTGATTCCAGTCCTGTACACAGCTGTAGCACATTCAGCTTTCTGCTGTTCACACTATAGAAAGGAAAGTCATCACACCCATAATATTAGTGTTTGCTGACACCATGTAGGATAAGAGATATAACCACACTTTGTAAACAGTGTCTGAATATGAAGCAAAGCCACGAGTCTGATGAGACAATAGTCTGTTCCTTCAATGACTGGACATTTTAATGCTGTTTCTTCCTTTCAACACAAAAGAATTCCAGATAAACGTGTGGCTCGTTCAGTCCGGACCCCGAATCTGTCCCTTTCATCGATGGAAAACAGGGCAATGCTGATGTGACCATGAAGGCACTGCGAGGGGACGGGTAAGCTGACAGGGGCTGCATCAGAGTAGCTCCAGATGAGATGGAAGTGACTGTATTTACACCGGCTCCACCTCCGACGCGGCCTCCAACCTCTTTCTTTTTCCTAACTACTCTTCGCCTTGCCTCCATTTCTGAGACTCCTCCTGCCGTGCATCGGGGTGAATCTGGTTTCTCATCCCGCCCAGGACGTTGGAGGTGGCTTCGGTGGCCATAATGAGCGGCTTCACCACTGCGGGTGGCAGCTGGCGCAGAACCCCACCCACTGCTCCTGTCATCCCGCGTTGGTCATGCTCCCGGGTGGCGGTGTCATAGATGGTCAGGGCCGTGTCTGTGATCCCCTGGGGATGAACACACGCAGTCCTCATTAAGACAGAGCTCCAAACATTCACGTGGCGTAAAGGCGACGCTGCGGTGGCTGTACCTCTTTGACCACAGTGTAGGCTTTAGCTACACCTTCTCTCAGATCCACGGGTTGGTGAGCGAGTCCATAGTGAGAGAAGCGTTTGATCTTCTTTGTGTCTCTCTCGTCGGGCACAGGAGACACCATGTCATAGGCCGTCTCCGCAGCAGCCTGAAACGGTGGCACAGAACAACGTTTGACTCCACGTGAGGACGTAGTATGGAAGAAGGACACACCCGGAAGGATCCACGCTTGCACGAAAAATACAATTCTGTGTACAAAACGTCTGATGTGCATTGACAAATCGAAGAACGGACCCAATGAGTGGTGGATTGACGTTGTTTTCGGCCAGTCACATTTGTGACACGTTCAGTGAGCAGGAGACGAGGACAAGCGGAAGCGAAGCATCTGACTGGCCTATGAGTCAAACTCCAACTCGTGTACATGTGTGAATCATTCACTTTGGAACTGACCTTAGAACACAGAGACACTGATTTACCTGGATGGTCCGCACCATCCTGTTGGTGAGCTCCAGAGCAGCCATCGCAGTCGAGGTTCCAAAGGAGGCGGTGCCGCGCTGGAACCCACGGACTATCCGACCGTCTTTCCTGTACTGTTCAATCGGGAGCCAGACCAGGTCCCTGAATCCCTGAACTGAACAAATACAGAATATTGGAGTTCTTGTGGATAATAAGAAGAAAACAGAAGCTCAATCTCATGGTACTTACTTACTATCAGACATAAACACATGTGGTATGGATATTTTCTACTGACCCAGCTGTACCAGAGAGTGAATGGGCCCCACTCCACCCAGGAGCCCCGGCAGCTGGTTCTTCTTTATGTCATTGAGCCACTCGTTTAATGCATAGGAAAACAGTTTATCCACACCAAGTAGACTGAAAGACAGAACAGAGCAGCAGTGTTTCCTGAGTAGAAATGACTCATTTCTGCCCATTCATCCTCGAACTGACTGACAGAAATGAAATTGAAATGAAACAAACCCCTGTCTGTAGCACAACCGTCTCAGTTTGAGCTCTGAACAATTCAGCTGCGTCAACCCAATAATGATTCCTGCAAACGTTCCCTGAGAAGACAAAAATCATTCCTCACACGCCAGGCAATCATTTATAATTTGTTCATCTGATTAGCTACCTGCTCCATCGAAACATGCTTCCCGTGATAATCCAAACGAATGGGAACCTCAGAGGTGAATCGAAACTCCCTGCGTGACACAAAACATGAACACTTAGTGGATTCTTGTCACAGACAATGAGACGAGGAAAGGACGGCATCGCTATTGCAGATAAAACTGCCGGTACATCCTTGTGTTGAACGTCCCTCTCTCTCTTTCAGTCTGTATCGGCTCAGCTCACTTGGACCCTCAACAGAGCAGGTCCCAGAGAAGTACCAGGTACCAGGTTCTATCCCTGATGGAAACGATGTCTCATTGCACACAGACCTGAAGAAGACAGGTTGGTCTGTGTAGGACAGTGTCGAGGCGTCACTGTCACTCCCGTCCTCCCTGCCCAATGAGGAGAAGCCGTTGTGGCTCAAACGTCTCTGAGCAGGAACTGAGATGATCGGCGCCGGTTCCTGGCTGCCGCCGGCGTGCTTGGAGAAGCTGCACGTGATCTCTGGCGCGGCGTGTTTCTTTGTGGACACGCAAACAGCTGCAGGGGAAAAGAAGAAGAACAGTATGACGAGAGGCTTTTACTCAGAGGTGAGGTTTCACACCACTGCTGTGGAATGAGTCATCAATGTCACCTTCTGGAGCAGGTGGAGAGAAAAACTCCACCTCCATGGCGAGACTGGTGAAGAAGTCCTTCAGGAAGAAGAGGGCATCCTTCAAACAAACAGAGACGCTGTCGTGAACTGTCACACTCCGTGAGGCGGACGGAAACACTCAGACTCACTCTTTACCTGGTCAATGTTGAGGCGAAGAGGCATCAGAGAAACACGCAAACAGCACTCCTGGGGCGCCTGACCCGACTCTGGACACATGTGCAGAGCCTTCACTGTCAACTGAGAGCAAAGCAGAACATGACACCGAGCTCCCAGTTCAGAGACACATGGTGGGACCTTAGTTTCTCACCATGTTGGAATGGGCCTTTCGGGGCATCTCTTTGCTCGAGTACAGGTACAGGAACTTGTTCATCTGCGAGGTCGCCAGTCTGTCACGAATCTCCATATCCTGCACAACAAACACCTGGCGGGACACTGGCTGGTCCACCGGTGATCCTGACGACACGTGTGGGTAAACCTCGTGCTGAAACCTCAGCTGCGGAAAAGGGCAGGAGACCGTGAGGGGATGACACATGACAACGAAATGCTCATGGACGTATCAGAAGTACGTTACTTTGCTCAGCTGGATCTCCATGAGGACATCGGGGTTCCTTCCTTTTCCTCCTCCTGCACGCCCTGAGGCTCTGGCCTGTCTTATCGGTGTTTGAGAGGGGGAGCTGTGGGGAGTGGACCTGCATGGCCGAGACAGACTTTTGTGTTTCCCTTCGAACGCGCTGACCCATTGCGTGCAGCTGAACAGCGTACTCACCCCCGACTTCTCGCAGGAGGGGCTGCGAACGACGTGCTCCCAAAGTCTTTGCCGCCGTAGAGGTGCCACACCGCGGAGATCTCCTTGATGAGGTAGCGCACCTCTGGGATGGGGAAATTCACGGCTCCTCGGCTGGATTCATTTCCATCCAGAGGTTGGCTGAAATGATCCTGTTTGATTTCCACCGGTTCCGTGGTGAGCTGCTTCACGACCGGCTCTTGATCACGATCCTGAAATCACAAAGAGTGAGGTGACACCGGCGACGCTGGCTGGTGGAACTGGGTGTGAACGAAAAGGTTCCGACCTCTCCTCGGGAACCAGGTGTGTCCAGAATGCAGAAGTCGTCCGTCTCTTGAGCCAGGTTAGGGACGGGAGTGATGAGAGGAGAGTGGAGCATGGGGTACATGGGGCTCGAGTCCTGGTTCACGTTCCCACTCTCATCTGGGAACAGGAACAGGTCTGACAGAGGAGGCTCGTGATCATGGTTCCTCTCCTCGTGTGCACCTGTAATTACGACAAAGTACAGATCCTGGTGACGGATGTTATTCACAAGGCTACAATCAGTACAGAACCACACTCCTACCGTTCTGTTGGAGTCCTGCTGCTGGCTGCCCATCAGTCTCCTCCATCGCTTCAGACATCAGGTCCTGTAGCATCTGCTGCTCGTTCTCAGCCAGCAGCGGAGCTTGAGATGTAGGTCGGCTCATAAACTCTGCCTGCTCCAAAACACACACACAGACTGTGTAAGCGTGAGGTGTATTCTTACTGGATCGTGGTGTCACGGCTGACCTTCGTTCTTTGGGCTGAGCTGCTGCGCTTCACCTCTGGCTCTGCAGGGGGCAGCAAATCCCCATAGCTGGCCACATACTGGATGAGGTTCATGAGTGCAGCACAGGAGTCGGAGCACGTTCTGATGTGAATGACATCACTGGAACAGCGAAGCTCGAATCTGGGCTCAGACTACCACGCGAGACAGACGGAGGTTTGTGATATTTGTTATTTATAAGACATACAAACAAAACATACAAGTTGTTTTGGAGAAGCTCGTCCTACCAATTTTCCATCCACTCCTGGTTTAACAGCTGTAATCCTCAGCTCCAGCGTTCCCATGTCGACCACTTGGACATAGTCTGTAAAGAAGTAAAGACAAGCTTTGGTACGCATCTGCAAAACATTTTAAGCAGAAAAACGTGAACAAAGGGGTCAACGTACCGCGTGCTAAATTGACTGAGACGGCGTTACTCTTATCTGAGAGGAACAGAGACGCTTCATCCAAAATGATCCTGGCAAAACAGCAGGTTGTTAGTAAACAGGTGTTGTATACCTCAGTGAACTGAACAAGAAGGAGAGTTTTCAAACCTAAGCGATGAGGACGAGTGGTCTAGAGAGACGCTGCTGGAGATGCTGAAGGTTTCTACAAGCAGCAGAGATCTGAGCGGCAGATAAATGGGCCTGTCCAGATGGAAAATGAATGCCATGTTAAAAGACAGATTAGAAAAGAAATGGTGAATGAGTCAGAGGTTTTAGGTCACCGGTAGTCGAGGGAGCAGCTCCACAGATGAAGATGCAGCGTGGTGACTGACGTCGGAGGAGCGTAACCCAACACGGGCTCATCGGACACATTCAGAAAGTCGACGATCTGTTGCATTCAAAAAACAGGTGACTGGGTTGGACTGCAGAAATCTTCTGTGAACGACTGGTTCGCGTACCTGTTCGTACCAGCCCAGGCTGGGAGGGACCACTCTGTGCTGGAGCGTGGCTCCGCGCACTCCAACAGCAACCAGGAATTCCTGCCAGGAATCACAATGAGCAGAAAGCTGCTGAAACTACATGTAAACTACAGAGGAAGTCATATTTCAATAACCTCCTCCACCCCAATGAGTCACGAGGGAGTTTCTTACCTTGACATTGCGTTCGGAACTCTGTGATGAGATTTTGACGGCGACCGACACCATGCTGCGGGCCTCTAAACCGATGCCCTCTGAGGGAGTCGAGGATCTCTCTGGAGAGGTTTCTGATTGGTAGACGGTCGGCTCGAGCCAATGAGGATGTGTCCTACAGGGCAGCTTGATGTCCGAGGCAGAGCTGCCGCCATCCACAAGTCCTGAGTTGGATAAAAGATCACGTGGACAACAGGCCGCTGGCACCATCCAGTGTCCAGAGTGATGAACACAGAACAGGACAGAGCCATCACTGGGTTACCTTGGTGATACATGCAGCTGTTACTGGTGTGGAAGCAGATGTAGTGTTGGTCTTTATAGCCTTCGTACTGCGTGACACTGAACAGCACCGCGTTTTTCACCTCCAGCCAGAACTCGCCGTGTTTGTTTTTCAGTAGAGTCTTATCCTCCTTCTGGACAAGGCATGATGCAAACACACAACCCACTCTTCATGAGACAGCATGTTAGGAAACTCATCTTGGTTCAAAATTTGTTTTAGGGCAGGAAAGTACATGATGAAAATGGTTACCATGAATGAACTATCCTTTTTTGATATGAACAATCTGAAATTTCTTAAGGAAAACAAGTCAAATTTCATCAACATTCTGCCCCAGTTTGTCATTTACACATGTGTTACTACTTACAACAGACAAAACATTTAGTAACAGGTGTCACTTTATAGTTAAACTATATGACTATGATACAAGTCAGGATCTTTATTTAAATCACCATGCACATGTATTGCCCTGTGTAGTAATCCAGACATGAACCGATTCCCCACACAAATTAAAGTGGAGAAAAATCTCTCTGGTTCTCAGTTACTTTCATTGCATTCAGTGCAGATGATGTTTTCTATGTAACTTTCACTCTTTGCCCAGATTGGACCCGCTGTCAGCCCACTCTGACCTGCTGGCTGCATGTCTGACATCCATGGGCCCAATCAAACCACAGCTTACCTTAGCGTTAGTCTGAAGAGACACCAGGCCATGATTGACACTGAGCAGGACCGAGAACAGACTCTGGGACGTCTTGCTCTGAGCTCTGGGCTTTTTTTTCTTGCGAGACTTGACACGCAGGTCAGAAGAAGGAGAGTAGTAATGCATGGTCTCCTCCTCTGAGCCACTGGTCTCCTCTGCAAACACCACACAAAGCACGTTACAGGGAACATGTACAACACTGAGCGTCTGCTGAGGGCTTCCAGCTTCACACCTTCAGGGCCGGCGGAGCGGAACTGGCTGAAGCTGTCTTTTGAGTATGTGTTGATCAACTGACTGGCGACGGACAGGCCGACTCCGTACGGCATGCTTTCCACCGTCTCCACTGGGGAAGGAGCGGTGGGCTCCCACAGCAGCAGGTCGTTATTTATCCTACAACAGACAGAGCAGGATATCTACAGTTACCATGAAGGAGCGACCATCAGACAAGAGTATCACAGCGCAGATTAAATCCCACAAGTAGTTTTTAAAATCCAATGTTGACTCTTTAAGATGTTATCGGAGTGAAAATAAGATTAGAGAAGGCAAAGTATTCTAAGAATGACAACTGGAATTTGACGCCATGAAACCTTCCATAATCTGATGGTGTGTTGATTATGTTAATACAAAACTAAAGCTTTTATCCATCATTTGTCTCCTGCATAACCCGCATTTTTTATGACGGCTTTATCATGTCCTCTTTTGTTTTTGTTTTTTCTGTGTCAGCATTAAACAGCACCACAATCAGGCCTGGAGGATGTACTGCAGTGTATTCCCCAAATGTGTGTGGATGCAGACATTTCTGCGTACATGAAAACGTTCATAAAACTATTCTGGTTCCGTCTCTGTGTGGACATGGCCTAAATGTATTTGGTGCAACATTACAAAGTCCACACCTGTTGTGTAGTTTTTCATAAAACGCCTTGCTGGGAAGCCCCAACTGCACATTGGGAAGCGACAGCTCAAGGATGAAACGAGAGTTGTTCATGGTTTTCTCCTGGAACTCTGTCATCTCAGCAACATCCCCAGGATTGACCATCTGGAACCGAAAAGATATTCTAAGCTTGAGAATGCAAAGTAGTGCTCCTGTTTGCATGATGCCTGACCCACCTCTTCATTTTCATACATAACCCTCCGTGAAGAAAACGGCGATGGTTCCAGTTTCCCAAAGTCACACACGTCCTTCAGAGAATGGGCAGCCCCTTCTTCCTCTTCCTCCTCCAGTGAGTGGTCCTCTGCCCCCTCGTCATCTTCTGCCGTCACACGCTCCAGGATGGAGTGGACGGCGGTGGGGTTCATCCTCAGCACCACACTGCTCAGAGACACTGGCAGTTAGCAGGGGGAGGCCGTGAGCAGAGCGATCACGTTCAGATGGTTCAGACAAACGTACCGCGGCCAATCGAATTTCGCACTCTCCGACGTCGTCATTTCTCCATCCATGGTGTGGGACACTCTGAGGAACTGGGCAGATGGGTGATCTGGATCTTCCTGGAACTTCCCTGTGGAAATGGAGGAAAATAAAAAAGGATTAACGCTCCTCTGTGAATATAAATATATTCAGAGGGCAGTGTGGAACCTCCTGTGACATACCAGTCAGCTCCCTGAAGGTGAGCTCCATCTTGGTTTGATCAGGAGAGCTGCCGCCCTTAAACTCGGTTTTTATTTCCAGGTCTTCCAGCTCCAGGTGGAGAATTTCTTTCTGCAAGGACTTTTTGAACCAAGGGCCTCTCTCCTGGTCGGAGCGCAGGTCGGGAATGGGAAAGCGCATGGCGAGACCAAGCACTGGGGCACTGACAGTCAGGGACACGTGGCAGTTGGAGGGTGTGTGGCTATCATCAAGAAACACCTCTGTGAACGCCTTGTGCTGTAAAATAAACATGTAAAGGGTTATATGGGTTAGAGGGGTCACAGATTCTATCACTCCTACAAAGTTCTTACCAGGCTGACGTGTTTATTGTAGGATGTGTACATGTGAGAGGCCATCATCTCCGTGGTAGCCAGCTTCTGAGGCTGAAGCAGGGAGTTGAGACGGTCTACGATACTGATGTCTACCTCCATGCGCACGGGACCCAGCTCCACTTGGATCTCAGCTTTTCTGGGGATGGTGCTGAGAC